>OX494456.1:10030000-10072500 GCA_950381575.1 Plusia festucae
GGTAAATGCCCTTTTTAAGGCGCTTAATGTCTACAAAAACCCACGTGCGTCAGACAAATGACCGACATGAAAAAATATATTACGAGTTACCGCCATTTACCGGAAGGGCGGCGCGCTGAGGCGATCGCGGGGCGAACAGATGTAACTGTTACTAGTACATCGACCGTTATGATCGTGTCCAGACATTTTTCTTCTACGTAACTCGCATTGAATGCTAAACGAACCCCTATACGTTATGTTCGATACTGCGCAGGTACGGGGCGTAAAATAACTTCGATTTCAAATATATTTACTTAGAAAGACATAAAATGAATTTTATTGAAAAGGACCCTATTTTTTTGTTCTCTGTAGAACGGAGATATAGAAAAGGCTCCACGTAACCGTAAGTGTGCCGGAGCGCATGTATAGTCCTGAACAAAATCTACGCTGAATGTCGATGACGCTAACCGTATTAAGGTAGTTAATAGAGTAGTAAACACTTCTACGATAATTATAAACTTATTTTCTTTGTATAAATAAACCGGTTGCTGTAAATATTCTTAATCCGGGATCATGGGAGTGGTAGTGTGTTACGAGGACGTTGGAGGGGTTCACAGACTCGTACATTAGATAACAAATGATCCAATACTTTATAAATAACAAAGTAATATTGTATTGGAGTTTTTATGGCGTCGCGACGCCGAACAACAATGGTGGCGGTGCGACGCTTACCAGCTATGGCGTCGCGATGCCTCAGCAATAGTGGCGTCGCGACGCCGTAGCTGAGGCATCGGGATGGCATAGCTGGAAAGCGTCGCGACGCCGCACTACGCTTGTGGCGTACATGAGTTGCGTCGCGACGTCATAGCCATAGCGTCGCAACGCCGCCAACGCAGACCGGCGTCGCTTTCCAGCTATGGCATCCCGATGCCTCAGCTACGGCATCGCGACGCTGTCAGGAACAATAGCGTCGCGACGCAACTATAGCTGTGGCATCGCGACGCCATAACTGAGAGGCGTCGCAAAATTTAATTTTTATTTTTTCATTCTAGTTATGAAAGCTCTTGGGATTTTCACGGATCTGAACCAGCACTATAATATAAAAAAAAAATCCAAGCCAAAAACCCACTTTCGAGTTCCAGCAAAATTTTCCTATGCTACCGTGGTGGATGTCAATCAGATCACTACAGCTATTTAAGATTTTGCACAATCGTGGGATTGGTGAGTTAGCACCTAGTACAGTTCTACGCAAGGCCGGGTAAAGCGGAGTGATGGGATGTCGAGGAATGCGGGTTGGGCCGTTGGGGCACGAAACTTGAGGAGACTCAGTAACTGTGGACAGTCTAATTGCTTTCTGACCAGTTTGTATAGAAACATGGCATCACTAACTTCTCTTTGGGTTGATTTTATAATTAATATAATTATACATTGCAAAAGATGTCAAAAATAATACTTTATACATACCTGTAATTATATTTAAAATAAAACAAAGTAATCTGCTGTTACTCGAAAATAAGGGCAGAACTATCCTCAAGACTACCAGGAACTGTAGAACTCTACTGCATGCGATGAGAACTCACTTTTTTTTATCTTCAGGACACTAACCTGCGAAGTTCACTAACATGCGAAACCTTATCCATACGAATATTATTTAATGTCAGCAATGACGCTTTCCACGATAAATTAACTGTTGATGTACTTATCCCATTTACGAAAGTTGTACCGGCAGGTTTACTTAATTTATCTTATTGCATTAAAAATAATTAACAGACAGTTAACAGATAGTTACACATGTAATTATGACACCAAGAAGGTATTACTCCAGGACGCGAGTATGGGCGACGTCCCGCACCGCCGCGCGCCGCGCGCCGCCAACCAGTTCGGGCGGAGTGCTCCATAAATATTTGACGACACGTGTAGGCACGCGGCTCCGCCTGCCGCACTCTATACACGCCAGTTTTATCGCCAACCACTCGTTTGCTTTACCAATAGCGGACGCCCAGTACACTCGACTAACGTGTAGGTAAGCACAACACGGATTACTCACAATTTGATCTCTGTGGCACATCAGTAGGTTCGCATCCAGTTGCGTGCGAGTATTTCGATTTGTTCTCATCAATCAACAGTCAATATGGAGTAGTTCAATTTAAAGAAGCGCTTTTTCTCAAGTGTATGTGCGGCAACGAACGCGCGGGACGTGTCATATTTGTCAACGTCTCTAGAATATTGGCTTCGCATTTGTTACGAAATTTGTCTGGAATACGATATTTTGCAAGTGCTACATCGTAAAAGACTCAGTAGCCAGCTATAAGATAATTTTACCTGCCAAGTAGGTCTCCAGTAACGTTTGGTTAGCGATAGAGCGGGCTATGATAGAAATAGGGACAATATCACACATTGAAGCGAAATCTCAAGCAAACATTACACAAACGCACTTTTTTTTCGTATTTTTCTAACTCGTAGTTAACAACAAAAGAACTGACAAAAAGTAGAGATGTCCATTAATTTGTCAAAGTATGTTAAAAGTAAAATGTTCAGCAACGCTCTGTCGTATTGATAAGCATATATTATATCGAGCACCGCCGCGCGGCCACTCGCTCGTTAGTAGCCGCGACCGATGGAGACAATATCTCTATGGCTCAGCGTGTTTGTGGTTTGCACATTACTGAACAAATTATATAATTAACTGACACTATGATGGTCATTTTAGTTTACCGATTTCCATACATGATGCGAATATGGGTGAATTCAGTTTAATTATTATAAAACTTATTATTAGTCATTGCATTATTGTTTTTAAAGAAGAGAATTAAATATAACTATTATACAAATCAACTGCCAATAATGTTAAAATCAAAATTCTTTTACTTGAATGGCTACAAGTACAAAGTAGGACTTTTCCAATATGTGTTTCAATGACCTAAGGACAGCACTCTGATTCGCCCACCCTTCACGGCTTCTTTATTGCTTTATGTTGGGGAGAAGAAACTCTCTCGCCATCGCTATATTAGAGAGAAGGAGATGACCCGACCCAAGATCCCACCACAGGCAGTGATAACTAAGGGAGTATGACGAATCTGTTGCCGAGTTAAACACAATAATGTAAATAAAAAACCTCAATTACCGATTTACTGCCCTGGTTGTATTTTAAATGGTTACATAAATCAATTTTATAGTTAATATAATTATACATTACAAAAGAAGTAAAAAAAAATCTTTATACATACGTGTAATTGTATTTAAAATAAAACAAAGTAGGTAACAAATTTTGTTACATCATATACAAAGTGTATAAGTCCGGAACAGGAATTACGCGGGTTAAGCCGTGAGGAATGGCTATTAATATTATAATAATATATGTAAAGAGTTTGGTATCAAACTCTCTTTGTATTTGGAGTCTTGACATTTGACAGAGATTGGTTTTTAATGTCATTGGATTTAAGAATTAAAGAAGTAAAGGATGTAAAATATTATAAAATAGATATTGAGATATAAACATTAAATGTCGTTTCTTTATTTTTACAGGTGGATATTTTAAGTTATGTTTTAGTTTGATTTGTACATTTATTAAATAATAAAATATATATTTATTTTTACAGAGCAACACGTGATGTTTATTTCAATAACATTTAACTTATATATGATTAAAAACCTTAATGATTACAAAAACATTCCACAGCAAGTGTTGAAGTGTGACGTCACGCTGCGACTTCAGCGACAGCGAGCGGAGCGCCGAGCGAAATCGCCTGAAGTAGCGGACAATTCTCTACGGTGACGCGCTTTGTGACGTCACGATCCAAAAGCTGACGACGACCCGCCGCTGAACGCCCAGTCGCATTCCCGAAGTTAGAGGAGGACATGACACCGTGTCACCTTTCTACCGGGTTTAAGAATCAAAAGGCATTTCGGCTTTACAAATTGTCGACCACCAACCAGGTCCACACCAGGTCCACCAGAACTTTAGAAGAGAATTCTTTGAGTTTATTGCAAAATGACAGCAACCAGGTAAATATCACTACATGGTATAAAACAAAGTCGCTATTTTTGTCTGTTTGTTTGTCTCTATACTTAAATCTTTAAAATTACGCAACGGATTTTGATGCGGTTTTTTGTAATAGGTAGAGTGATTCAAGAGGAAGGTTTTTATGTATAATACATGCATAATATAGTAGAGAAACACTGATAATTTTAGAGGTTTCTAAAGTGATGTCGTAAATAAACACATTTTTTTGCGCAAACAAAGCAAACGCTGGCTGAACCCTACGAAATAAATAAATAAAATGTACTACAGTATTGTACACATTGAAAAGGTATATGTCTATCTCTTATGGATATCCCACAATAACATGTTTTTGTCATTTACTTTTTACGACAAATAATGGCTTATTTTCGACGCGATTTTAACCAATACAGCATTAATCCTTATCCAATTAAATACCTTAAATACATTGTTGATTTAATATAGATCTATATGGCCCTTTACAGCATATGATTTAAATGAATATTTTCGAAGATATTACAAATTTAAAAATTGCGGGACGTACCGTTTGCGGCCGTACGGTACCGGCTGGCCGGGGCGGCTGGAGCGTGCCTATAATTTTTAAATACAACTTTCACAGTTTTTATGTAGTGTATTTAGTATAAGCATTGCACCCGTGCGAAGCTGGGGCGGGTCGCTAGTTAATACTAATTTAATAAATGTTGTTTTTTTTGTACTCTGTAACGGTTGCAGGATAATCAATAACTAATATTTCCGACTCCGTATAGACAAATCGCTTGTATTACAGGTTATATGAACGGTGCCTCTTCTGCCGCCGGAGGTTGCTTGCAATCACTCGATGAGTATTCGCAATTAGCGGTCTCCTCAACAGATACCAGTTTCACAGTTAAAAGTTGTGGCGCTTTATTATCAGCCGCAAAGTTAGACAATTATTCATCAGACGAAACCACTGAAAAAAGTTTTCGTATTAAAGAGTAGATGGGTCTACGAAATAAATTATATCTGGTCTCTCTACTTTTTTGTAAACTCGTTTCTACGATAACTACGATGCCTAGGCTTACGTAGTCACGATCAGCTCAACTCTAAAATAACAGCTAATGAATGCATGCGCAATGGCTTAAAAGCGTCGCACAGCCGGCAATCGCTGTCCTCGTCTGACAAATGATGTTACGCGCTAACTCTCTTTCACTCTACCTTAAATATTTATTATCTTTAACAGCCAGTAACCCTTATTTGCGGCCAGATTTAAGTAAGCAACTTTATATGATAATTAATAGAAAAAAATTAGCTTCAATTTGACATATAATTAATAAAAATAGGTTATAAACGTATAAATTTATCGAAATCATACCTGTTTACACCTGGCTGCAAAGAGGTGCGGCCAGGTGCGCAACGGCAACCGTGATTTTTTAGAATCTTCATATTAATTACCGTGATGTAGACGTTATTTTATTTAAAAAATAAATAAACGAAACTTTTTACCAAAAATCAATTAAAAATAATTTAATTAAAAATAATGGCGGCCAAATTTTGATAGGCACCCTAGTAAATATATATTCTCTTAATTATAAATAAACATAAAAATTTGGTTTTAAACAAAAAGTCGATGAGCACATCAATCCTGCAGCGGAATCTTAGACTATAACAAGAAGTAGGAATAAAATATAAAGGAGTCTTTATCATAGATCCGTATCCGAATTATAAAGTTTCAATATTGGATTCCAATGTAGCCGGCACTGCAACTTGTGGATTAAACACCAACTTGCCACCCACGAGCACGAGGACCATGACCTGCCCGCGCAAACCAGGTCGCCGCAGTTGAGCTGGTTGGAGTTGCACTTAGCGGCTGTCACGACCTGTTGTTCAGTAGGCGCGGTTGCCATGCATAGTTGTAGGTACTTGTGTTGAGCCTGCTGTATCGTTACAGTCCAAATTTAATTAGGTTGGCTTCGCTTGCCGCCGCCGCCGCTAGCCGCTGCGTGGCGCCGCATACAAATGAAGGATTAACTACTAGAAAAACCCGACAAATGCAAATGTGCTATATGAGCTCACCTCATTCCAATTTAGAAAGACGTCACCGGGCGCTGCTATCCCGCTTCCTATGGCCTTATTCCCTGCTGGGATTCCTTTCTTGACTATTTGTACTGCCATCTGCCTAGGTATTCCGGTCATTAGCAATATTACATTAGGAATAGACAGGCTCAAAACAAAAGTAATCTAATCATAGACATCCTACATCAAACGTGACTAATTTGTGTCTCGCATGATCACATTTCCACTTATAATTTAAACAAACCATCTTCTTACCGGTGTAGTAGATGCTTGGTGGTAACGCTGGCATTTCTCTCGGTTCCTCTTCGTTGTATTCGTTACGTCAAACAATAGAATCGTTCTCAATGAAATGAAATATTTATTTTTTTCGAGTAGACCTTTACAGGCACTTTCAAAACGTTAATGACGCTAGTTGCGCGGTTCCAAGGTGTCATTCCTATGGAGAAGAACCGGCAAGAAACTCCATAGGTTACTCTTTTAAAATTGGTTATGAGTATACAATTTAAATAATATTGAGTAAATAAATGCAGGGTCTTTCCTGGACTGGCCTTTTTAAGAAAGAACCAGGTCGATCTGAGCAAGCCTGTGCCAACAGATGGCAAGCATGCCTCGAATAGCTCATGCAGCTCAACCATTTTCGAGGGAGCTGCACAACCCGACACACAACAATACCACCAGTGACACCATAAAAATATGTGGGGCAACAACTTCCTCAAATCGCCAGATTGCAAAAACTATAGCAGACTAAAAGATGTACAATAATATAGAATCAAATCAAAAGAGTTAATAATAGACCTGCATAATATTTACACTTACAATACCCATGAACTTATATAATAATGAATTTAATAAATTGAATTAAATAAAATTGTAAACATAATATGCAAAAGCACAAAACATGTCAAAGAAAAAAAATGAAATACAATAATGTATACGCAAAAGCGCAAAACATGTCAGAAAAATATATGAAATACAATAATGTATACGCAAAAGCGCAAAACATGTCCACAATTTGTATATAAATAAATATATTTACAACATGCAAACAAAACAAACGACAGATGTATAAGCGAGCAGCTCAATCCCAGGCGGCTTTATCATTCAAATAATCGGATATCTTGTAATATCCTTTTTTACATAATTTTGATTTAATATGAGTTTTGAATTTTCTAACAGGTAATTTACGAATATCAACGGGGAGCTTATTGTAAAAGCGTATACATTGACCCATGAACGAGTTGCTAACTCTATGAAGACGAGTAGCATGAACAGTTAAATTATGTTTGTTCCTGGTATTAACAGAGTGAACATCAGACATTTTTACAAAATAAGATTCGTTCTTTTGAACATACATTAAATTTTCAAAAATATATTGCGAAGTTACAGTCAGAATGTTTATCTCTTTGAATTTCTCTCGGAGAGAAACTCTTGGGCCTAGATTATAAATAGCGCGGATAGCCCTTTTTTGTAAAATGAAAATAGTATTAATATCAGCACAGCTTCCCCATAGGAGAATGCCGTACGTCAAAAGACTGTGAAAATAACTAAAATAAACTATTCTGGCTGTATCCACATCAGTTATCTGTCTGATTTTCTTTACAGCATAAGCGGCTGAACTGAGCCTTCCAGATAATTTGGTAATGTGTGGGCCCCACTGTAGTTTGGCATCAACAGTTATACCAAGAAAAACAGCTGATTCAACAGGGTCCAACTCTACTCCATTCAGTTGTACATTGGTACTTATTTGCCTTACATTAGGCGTTGAAAACTTAATCAATTTGGTTTTTGATGAGTTTAAAAGTAAATTATTGACACTAAACCAATGGACAACCCTAGAGAGCGCGTTATTGACTTCGTCAAAATTTTCGAGTCGGCGTTTTATTTTAAAAACTAGAGATGTATCATCTGCAAACAGCAGAATCTTATGATTTTCCCTTACATGAAAAGGTAAATCATTTATATAAATAAGGAACAAAAAGGGCCCTAGAATTGAACCCTGCGGAACACCCATCGTTACCACAGACCCTTTAGATCTATTTCCATTCACATCAACTCTCTGTATTCTATTATCTAAATAAGAACTTAAAAGACTAAGAGCCTTACTTCTAATACCATAGTGGTTCAGTTTTCTAATGAGTGTATCATGACATACACAATCAAAGGCTTTTGACAAGTCGCAGAATATGCCTAAAGCGTCCTGCGAATTCTCCCAAGCCTCGTATATATTTTTCAGCAACTCCACTCCTGCATCTGTAGTAGACCGACCCTTAGTAAATCCAAATTGTTTCGGATGAAACAAATTTTGTCTGTTAAAATGTCTTAACATTTGCTTTAAAATTAACTTCTCAAAAATTTTGCTCAAAGTGGGCAAAATTGAGATAGGGCGAAAATTTGTTGGATCGGTTGTAATACCCGATTTGAAGAGTGGAATCACCTTGCTTAACTTCATTAAGTCAGGAAACACACCACATGTGACACAAGAGTTGAACACAATTGCTAGAAAAGGGGAGATAATTTCAATTATAGAAGATACTATATGTACAGATAATCCCCAAAGATCGGTAGACTTTTTTACTTCTAAATCCTTAAATGAATCCAGAATGTCCTTAGTACCAACAAGTGTAAATTCAAAACTTGTTCCACATTCCGCAACACATTCTTTAAGTATATTGTATGCGGAGCTGGAAGACGACAACAAAGTCTTGGTTGTTAACAAAGGAATATTGGTGAAAAAATTTTCAAACTCAGTTGCCACCTCCATATCCGACCTAAAATCCAAATCATTGATTACAAGATGAAAATCATTATTATTACTTTTGGTTCTACCTACTTCCGAATTAATTATATTCCAGGTAGTCTTGATTTTATTTACAGATAATTTAATTTTATTTTTAACATATAAAGATTTTGCGGCGGTGCAGGGTCTCTTAAATGTCTGAGAGTAACGCTTAACATATTCCTTAAAGATTTCACTATGATTATGCCTTTTTTCATTATATAATTCAAATAACTTCATTCATGAAAATACCCGGTGTTGCCCAATCACTAAACATAGCCCGATCACACACAGAAACTGACTTAGAGGTGAAAACCTTCTTATACTGAGAATTAATCAAGTTAAATAATAGAGAATAAGCCTGATCGGGGTTACTATGATAAGGCAAACTAGGTAATTTTTCAAGTAAATTATTTTTAAAAAGTTGCAACCGCTGTTTGGTTACAGGAACAAAATTAATAGTTTTCCTATGAGCTTTAACAGGTTTTATAGGCAACGAGACCAACTGACCACAGTGATCTGAGTCTATTACATTAACAATGGAATAGGTGTTCGGCTTAATATTTGTAAAAATATTATCAATACAAGTAGCACTGGTGGCAGTTACTCTAGTTGGCTCAAGGAATGTATTGTATAAATTATATGACTTAAATAAATTTATAAATCTATTAACAACAGTTGATTTTTCTAATAAGTTAATGTTAAAGTCTCCACAGACAGCAACTGTTTTGTTTGTATTAGAGATTTTAAATAATACCTCTTCTAGTATTTTTTCAAAAGTATCATACAAAGCACATGGGGGTCTGTATACACTCAATACAATTAACTGCTCAAGCTCAATACATGCTATCTCAGCTACTCGCTCAACAGACAAGCTCACAATGTCTTTACGTTCTTTAAATTTAATATTATTACTTACAATAATTAATGAGCCTCCACGTATTAGATTTATTCTGCTGAACGAGCTAGCCACTTGATGGTTGTTGAAGCTAAACATGAACTGGTGGTCCTTTAGCCAATGTTCAGTAATACACAAAATATTAATGTTATTACAGTTCATGAACAACTCCAACTCTAATTCTTTACCCATCAAACCCTGAATATTCTGATGGAGAATGTTTAAAATATGCTTATCATTAATTTTATTAACTAAATTCAAGGTGTTTGATGAGTCTGTCAACAAAGAGATTTGATTAAGACTATTGCCAGAGACTGACTCTATTGTCTTATTACCTAATTTAAATGACTTGGAACAAATTCCAAGGTATGTTGATAAAAGTTACTATTATCTATCTGCTCAATAAAAGCAGTATGTTTAGCCAAACACTTGGCTTCGTTTAAAATACAATATGATAGCGAATTTGCTATCTGTCCCTTAAAATAATTACAAAGATAATAGTTATCTTTTGTCAAAAAATAATTAAAACTAATGATTACATTAGTGTCAATAAAATCAAACTGCTTGTTATATAGTGACATTGTGTGCAGTTTATTATTACATTTATATCTAAAGTTATTTTCGGTCTGTGACAATCCTTTTCCATAAGGGAAAGCATACAAGACTATTTTCTTTACATTAAGTTTAGACAACCTTTCAAAATAATTAATAGCCATGTTTACGCTGGTATTACCTCTTCTCCCAATTAAAATGACAATAGTGGTAGATGAACAATAACTACCACTTAGTATTTTATTTAATATCTGCTTATAGCTTGCCGCAGGCATACAACAATTTATGACCTGAGCTCCTAAATGTTGATACAAGTGATAAGTAAATTTCTGTGTCGAAGGAAGTACTAGAGAGGCTATTACACAACTCCCCAGAATGAGTCACAGGTGGTATAGACTCCAGAGAACCATCTGACAGTGAACAGCCCGGCACATCAATTTTACAATCTGATGTTTGATTGTTTAATATAGAATTATACATTCTTTCATTTTCACTACACAGATCTACCAAGCCATTCATTGCCAGTATATATTCCCCTATTTCCTTTTGTGAAGTGTCATATTTGTATGTAATGTTTTTTAAGGAATCTTGTAAACGGAGAATCTCTGACTGAAGGTGTTGTATATCAGTCTCATATTTGTTGTTTGTCTGATCGAACTTAAATTTTATCTGTTTACATTTGTTTACCATGTTGAGATTACCTTTATAACAATTTTTATTGTTTTTGATTAACTTTCTAGTTTTTGTTATGAATTTCTTAATTTTAATATATTTCTTTAATTTATTTCTACTACAATTGACTTGACGTACTTGAGAACCTTGACTAGCTGACACAATACTATTATCACAAGTCAAATCAATTGTCTCTATCTGTTTACCCAAAATTGAGTTGGCAGAAGGAGCGGTACCAACCAGTCTGTCAAACAGTACACGAGTATACTCTGACTGAATCCTCTGGCTTGCACCGTCCATCTTGAGGATAGTATCCTGGGCTTCACTCAACCTACTCTTCAGTACAGCGTTGTGCCTGAGGGTAGAATCAAACTCATCGCTGCACTGATCAAATTGATCCACTAAAAGTTGAAGCTTATCCCGTTCCTCAGTTATGTTAACTAATTGATTATGTAAATCTGCCATCTCACTTTTGAGTTTACTATTACTACTTAAAATTTGTAGTACTTCCTTCTCATTGTCATCCTGTTCCTTCTGCAAATCCTGACACAAATCTTTATACTTTTTTAATTCTAATAAAGTTACTTGGAGTTTTGATTCCTCCATGCGAGCAGCGCCTCTTCTGGTCATCATTCTATCCATTAGTAAATAAAACAGACAGGTGACAACACAGAAGAGAGAGTTGTATAAAGATATGCAAAAAAAAAAAAAAAAAAAAAAAAAATTGAGGGTGTAAGTGTTGTAGCTAATTACTTGGTAATATTTACCAAGACACCGCTATGAGTAATGTGTGTTATTAATAATGTTATACACTTACACTCGCCTTAGAGATGACAATGCACTTTAAAATTATCGTTAAAGTTTAACTTAGTTTGACAGCCGCGCACTAACAGATTTTATAAAAGTTTTTTCACTTTATAACACAATAGAAATGGCAAGATAACACTGTCCACACAAAAGTTATTAAACAATATGTATGAAATTAGCACTTAAATCTATGAAATTAAACAATTTACATATAAAATTAAAATAATTAATTGGGAGAAGTTTTGTTGACGTCTAGTCAACAGTGTTGCCACAGACCAAAAAAAGATCAGCCTTATCTCTTCAAATAAGATTTCCAGAAAAAACCGGCTCTTAAAAAAAGTGGTGGAGGCCGATAATTACATCCCCTGGGAGTCCGGGCACCGTCGGTATATTGTCTAGAAGCGGCGACCCGGCGCGCCGGTCGGCTGTCTGTACCCCGGGTGCGGCGGCGGCGGGACGGTCTCGGTGGAGTTTTTTTAGTTTACATATTCAATTTAGCGTCGTCCGGCTTCGTTAGTTAGTCTGTTTGGCCCCGCGTAACTCGGTAAATGCCATCTGGTTTAGCTCCCAGTGGAGTTGAATAATAAAACTTTTGGTCTTTATAAAAGAAACTCCACTGTGACATATTCACTGAAAAAACGGTTTGCGTCAATGAGCTTTACTCAGTTGTGTAAATGTGAGGAAGGTGTCGTCTGTTAATTGTTAAGAAATTTCATTTAAAATCATTGCTGCCCATTACTTTATCATACAATAGTCATTAAGTTTCAAGAGTAAATCAACAGGGTATCTAGCTGAAACAGTGCTTTGTGACTCATGATTTCTTTGACATGAATTATATTATTTAAACAGAAATAAAAAGTCACTAGATGATTGTAAAGCGGGTTCCATGTAAAATAACTACACAGACGCAGCCGGTGAATGATCAGCTAAAGACAGTACTTCACGAACCGCTGCTTGCCTCCATTCGATACTCTTTTTATCGCGCTAAGAACGATCCGCGTCAGCAAAGCGATGCGACAAAAGATATGCAAATAGGGGCACCGGGCGCCTGATTGAGCTCAAATACGAACACCGTATGTACCCGTGTAGCATCTCTCCCCCCTCCCACGTCTCCTCGCCCCCAGCACACGCCGCGGTGCCCTAACCCCCGCCGGCTTGCGTCCCGCATTTCCTCATACTTATATGGGATTTGTTGAAATTTCGCCAAAACTTTCCTCGCGTGTTGGAACGACGTGCCGCCGCGCCGCAGGAAAGCGCAAGTAGGTACAGCTAGTTGAGCACACCACCTCATCTATTGATGTAAGCTTCTCTTTGTGACACATTTGTGTCACAGTATCTGTAACAAGTTTGTCCGATGTCAACAACGGAAGGACCAGGCGCGGGTCTTGCGTCGGGAAGCGTATATACAATTAGCGGAAAAGAGATAAAACGTGCGAAGTCCACCAATGATTCAAGTTTTACAATTAAAAGTTACTGAACAACGCGAAGCAGAGTAGGGCCATGATTGAAATTGGCAGATGCGGCATCCTAAGTACCCGTGTATATGAATATACATCGCCCCGATTAAATTAAAAATAAACACCTGTTTTTATAAATCTACCTGACAAAAAATGCCTTGGTGGCCGAGCGGATCAATTAACAGATTTTCATGCACATGATTGCAGGTTCGAACCCACTACATGGCAAGTAGTACTAATGTGACTTTTTTTCAAAGTTATATGTAGTAGTTTCTTAATGATTCTAAGACATCATTGACCATCGTGAAGAAACCTGGCTTCCGGCGGTGGGCGATTTTAGATTCAAATTCGGTTGAATCTAAAATCGCCCACCTGCAGTGAGCCAGCGTGGTAATCAATGCTCGTTCCTTCTCTATATGAGAAGGGGCCTGTTTCCACCAGTGGGACATCCTACTAATATTATAAATATGAAAGTGTGGATGTTTGGATGTTTATTACTCAATCACGCAAAAACAGCTGAACGGATTTAGATGAAATTTGGCATGCATGTAGCCTTTGACATAAAAAAGAACATAGGCTACCTTTTATCCCAATTTCTTAAGTAATTCCCGAGGGAAAAATGAAAATTGTTTACGAGCTAAGCCGTGGGCAGACAGCTTATAAATTTGGTATTTTTCTCTATTACAGCGCAAGCTATAACACAGGTAAAAATTTTATTCTATTTTTCATTACTATCACATTTTTCATTTCTTTTTGGACCCAATTCTGAAGTCGACGAAGTCGCGGCCAGAAGCTAGTTTACTATATAAGCCGGTATTGTTTTAAGCTACTTGCCTGTGTACTTCAGGCGAGATCTTACCTCAGCAGTGGGACAATAAATATATTATATTAAAAAAGGTTTAAACATAATAAGAATAAATTACAAAAAATAACACTCCTGTAGAGGATTAATTTAAAAGGAGTGCGTATTATATGCAACGAGGTAATCAGGTGCATAAAACTGAACAACTATTCTCACGAAACATAGATATCCCACGAAATATATTGTGTGTTATATCCAGTATTGTTCTATTATATTCACGCCATATCCACTACTTGTAGCTCAGTGGCAGTAGCGCCCGACCCGTTACATTTTACTATCTCGCAAAAACTTTGTGACATTTTGAATTATAATTCTTATCATAAAAGATAAAGTGTTGAAGTGACGAGGTCGTTATCAAAGCACAGTCATCCAGTGCGAAAACGGCGGCGGCGCGAATGTACACCGCACATGTACACACACTTATAATACCGGCCTATAAACGTCCCACTGCTGGGCACAGGCCTCTTCCCATATAAAGAAGGGATGAGCCATTGATCACCACGCTTGGTCATTGCGGGTTGGCGATTTCAGATTTCAATATTTTGGAATCCAGGTTTCCTCACGATGTTTTCCTTCACCGTTTGTCACTGATGTCTTAGAATGATTAAAAAAGTACATATAACTTTGAAAAAGCCACATTGGTGCTTGCCAGGGTTTGAACCTGCAACCATGTGTATGCGAATCCGGTCATTGAACCGCTAGGCCATCACGACATTTTTAGACTCACTTACGTGGCACAAACATTAATATAACCACAATCCCTATCAACACCGTGACTGTTACTTCTAAATAATAACTTTTTATATTCCTTAGCTTAACTACATTTAGTTAAGTATTTAAAATTACAACTTTTACGAAGGAGTCACCGAATTTAATGGAAAAAATACATAATTAAATAAAATTGTTCTCATGATTCACAGCTTTAACAAGCAAGGGATCGCGTCCACAACGGACTGTGATGGCTTAAAACAAGTCGAACGTCGTTGATTAAAAAACTTCATACGCATCTCTTTTTAGTTTTCCTCAGTGGTCCGCCACCGGTTTAACTTTGCTAATAAAAAAAGTTGCAAAAGTACATACTACTTAGAGGCACGTACACATGCTAAATACAACCTGCAAACATGTCACTGAGTCGTACCAAGCTTCTTCTTTAAGTGCCACTAAATTTAATGATGGTCGGCTAACACCTGCTGTAATTTCTATCTCATGCAATCCGGAACATTTAGTACCAAGCTAATACCTTGAAAATAGACTCGATGACTGATAAGTTAAAATTTAAGACACGCGCAAACATCACAGCACTAAACAATAATTGTAATAAATGCATTTACGAGGAGTGGCGCCCTTGGGAAAACCTTGCGATTGACTAAGTTGAGCTGGATTGAGACATTTTAAAGAGATTGCGGAGAGTTGACCAGTCTACTGGTATGACTAAAAACCCCGTTGGTCAAACTAGAATGACCTGTCGGTAAAGTTAGAATAGGATTGACTAAGTTTCTAAGTAAGCTAAGTAGTGACAAATTATCGTGCTAGCATGCGCGCCACAAGAATTTTTGTCGTGCCATTTTTCCGAATGACTCTAAAAAGTCACATCAGTATATCATTTCGATAAACGTATGTCATATCTATCGATTAACTAACCGACGTGCGGTGCAAGCACGTTAGATCAGCTGAAGTCACAGAATAAAAAAATTAACTGATCTGAGCGCCCGCGCCGACAAGGGGGTGTTCGTTGGATCCACAACGATTACAATTCATGTTTCGGGTGTGGCTTTAATACTAGGCGGGGAAGCCGAAGCCCTTTCCAGGTCGATCTAAAAAAAATTAGTCAGTCCTTATACACTCAGAGGCACAATTAACCGCTCACTTAAATTTTTCGTTGTAACTTCAAAACATTATTTTGTAATGGTTTTTTTTCTTGGCAGTATTTTAGATTGGATAATTTCACATGAAAAAACAATCAAAATATACCTGCTATAGAATATTTATTTTAATAATAAACAAAAGTTTGAAATTACCGATTAATGAACATTATAAAGGTGATGTTAAAGCTGTCCAATACTTTTTATTAAAATTAAAAATCGATTTTTCAATAATGGGTATTTCCTCCTCTGGCACTTATGACCTCCTCCAGTCAATTTGGAAGACCATCCATTATGTCTTGAATATCTGACTGTGGTATATTCTCCCACTCCTCGACCACTGCAATCTTTAGCTCATTAATGGAGATAGGAACCGGAACTCGACCTCTTATCTGCCTTTTAAGATAGTCCCAAACGTGTTCAATGGGGTTTTGATCTGGGCTGTGAGCTGGCCATGGTAGTTGTGCTATACCCACGGCATTAAGGTACTCCGTGACCACTCTGGCGACGTGCGCACGAGCGTTGTCATGCATCTAATGAAAATCTTCTCCAATAGATGGGGTAAAAGGTATAACATGAGGTTCGAAGACCTCTTCCACGTACCTCTGAGCATTTACGCTGCCTCTTTCAAACACAACCAACTCTGTACGAGCCTCATAAGAAATACCACCCCATACCATTACTGAGCCACCTTAGTATCCCACTGTTTCGACAACAGCACACTGTGCAAACCTCTCACCGGGCGTCGGTACACACGCTGGCGTCCATCAGGACCTCTTAAGGCTACTCTCGACTCATCAGAGAAGAGAACGTTCTTCCATTGCTCCATGGTCCAGTTTCGGTATTGTTGAGCAAATCGAAGTCTAGCTCTCCAGTGCTCTGTGGTCAACGCTGGTACTCGGGCTGGCCGGAATGCAGTCAAATTACGCTCTGCAAGCCTTCTTCTTATCGGTCTAATGCTGACGCTTACATTTCGAACCTCAAGTAGGCGATTACGAGCCTCGGGAGCTGTAGTGAAGCAATTTCTTAGAACGTTGGACACTATGAATCTGTCATCTCTTTCAGAAGTGTACCTCAATCGACCTTGTCCCGGTCTTCTAGTGTAAGATCCAGTTTCTCTGTATCGTCGGATGGCGTCAAGTATTGTGGTTCGAGGTAATCCCAGCATACGGCCTATACGACGCTGGCTATACCCAGCATCTGAGAGCGCAACCGCTCTAGCTGCACCAGCTGCATCCAATGGCATTTTACTGAGTAAAAATCTACTGACAAACTCTTACGCACTTTAAGAACCAAGAAACGCGTCTAAAAACTTCACAGGCACTTCTCTGCGTACGCGCAAAACAATCAGTTTGAAAGTCAATTTTCGACTGAACTCAATAAAAGAGACTCACACTTGAGAGTATCTTTACAAAAGTGTCATAAGTTGTCTTTATTTATGATAAACTATCCACCAAACAAATTGTCATTCATCATTATAAGAGTTTAGTTACTTTAAACAAAGATAAGCCACTTTTGCCGGGTGGGCGGTTAATTGTGCCTCTGAGTGTAGCTGACGGATCCCTGTGGATGGTGCCAGATGAATTGCAATGCATTGCCAGGCACCAATACGACACGCGGAAGACGTAGCACGGCGGTTCAGGTTTAGTCGATGAAAGTCCGATACCATCCACTCGCTTCCCCGACCGAAACGAAAACCGAAACCAAAACCGTAGCTGAAACTAACACCGAAATGGAAACCTTAACTGAAACCAAAACTGATGAAAACTGAAACTAAAACCGAAACCAATAAAAACCGATACTAAAAAATGTGAAAAAATAACCGAAACTACGGAAAAACCAAAACCGATGAATACAGAAACCAGCACAAACACCAAAACCTAAATATCAGAAACGAAAAATAAAACCGAAACTGAAAGAAATCACAGCCACCGATACAAAAAGCAAAACTGATAGAAATCCGCATTATCAAATGAAATACAACAAAAATAAAAATAAAAAAGAAGATAAAGATAAAGATAAAGATAAAGATAAAGATAAAGATAAAGATAAAGATAAAGATAAAGATAAAGATAAAGATAAAGATAAAGATAAAGATAAAGATAAAGATAAAGATAAAGATAAAGATAAAGATAAAGATAAAGATAAAGATAAAGATAAAGATAAAGATAAAGATAAAGATAAAGATAAAGATAAAGATAAAGATAAAGATAAAGATAAAGATAAAGATAAAGATAAAGATAAAGATAAAGATAAAGATAAAGATAAAGATAAAGATAAAGATAAAGATAAAGATAAAGATAAAGATAAAGATAAAGATAAAGATAAAGATAAAGATAAAGATAAAGATAAAGATAAAGATAAAGATAAAGATAAAGATAAAGATAAAGATAAAGATAAAGATAAAGATAAAGATAAAGATAAAGATAAAGATAAAGATAAAGATAAAGATAAAGATAAAGATAAAGATAAAGATAAAGATAAAGATAAAGATAAAGATAAAGATAAAGATAAAGATAAAGATAAAGATAAAGATAAAGATAAAGATAAAGATAAAGATAAAGATAAAGATAAAGATAAAGATAAAGATAAAGATAAAGATAAAGATAAAGATAAAGATAAAGATAAAGATAAAGATAAAGATAAAGATAAAGATAAAGATAAAGATAAAGATAAAGATAAAGATAAAGATAAAGATAAAGATAAAGATAAAAATTATAAAATTAAAAAAAATATAAAGGAAAAATATTAACTGAAAATTAAAAAAAAAAAAAAAAAAACTGCTGGAAAACAAAACTAATAAAAACAGAAACCAGCCCAACACAAAAACCGAAATACTGACACTGAAAAACGCCCTCATCAGAATCTACAAACGAAACATCAAAAAGAAAAACAACCGAAAACAATTCAAACAGCAACCGATAAAAAAAAGAAAACATCTTAAAAATAAAATAATTTTTTTTTTTTTTTTTTATGTAACCTAATTATAGTCCCACTGCTGGGCAAAGGTCTCCCCCGCTAGGCTCCAGACCTTTCGGTCTTGAGCCACTTGACGCCAATCGCTTAAGAAGCGATCGATGTCATCCCGCCACCGTCTCCTCGGCCTGCCTCGTTTGCGAGCTCCGACATCAGGAACTTGGTCTTTGACCGAACAGCAGAAGACCAAACTTAAGGTTTGCCAAAGAGCAATGGAACGCAGTATATTGGGGATTAAGAGAACAGATTGCGTGCGAAACACCATCTTGTTAATAAAATAAAATAAAAAATAAAATAAAATAAAATAAAATAAAATAAAATAAAATAAAATAAAATAAAATAAAATAAAATAAAAATAAAATAAAATAAAATAAAATAAAATTAAATAAAATAAAATAAAATAAAATAAAATAAAATAAAATAAAATAAAATAAAATAAAATAAAATAAAATAAAATAAAATAAAATAAAATAAAATAAAATAAAATAAAATAAAATTAAAAAAAAAAAAAAAATTAATTAAATAAAATAAAATAAAACGAAACAAAAGGAAAGAAGAAGAAGAAGAAGAAGAAGAAGAAGAAGAAGAAGAAGAAGAAGAAGAAGAAGAAGAAGAAGAAGAAGAAGAAGAAGAAGAAGAAGAAGAAGAAGAAGAAGAAGAAGAAGAAGAAGAAGAAGAAGAAGAAGAAGAAGAAGAAGAAGAAGAAGAAGAAGAAGAAGAAGAAGAAGAAGAAGAAGAAGAAGAAGAAGAAGAAGAAGAAGAAGAAGAAGAAGAAGAAGAAGAAGAAGAAGAAGAAGAAGAAGAAGAAGAAGAAGAAGAAGAAGAAGAAGGTTAGGTTAGGTTAGGTTAGGTTAGGTTAGGTTAGGTTAGGTTAGGTTAGGTTAGGTTAGGTTAGGTTAGGTTAGGTTAGGTTAGGTTAGGTTAGGTTTTTTTTTTTTTTTTTTTTTTTTTTTTTGGGGTAAATACCCCCCTCGTGCATTGCTGCTATTTATTTTGCAGCACTTTATACTTTTATTTCTTTTTAATCTTTTTATATTCATCAATTATATATTGTGCAGTGTATTTATAGTGTACCCTAGTGTATCTTTCCTATTTATATTTACCTTTTTTAAGGGGAACCAGGGATGACTTCGGGCCATCCTTATCCGTTCTGTCCCTGGTTCCAAGCTAATCCCTAAGCTCCTAACCTGTCAAGTTTCTTAATTAACTTAAAATTAGACTAAAACTAATGGGAAAAAGAAAACCAATTACAACAATGATTTAAAGAAAATGGTTATAGAATTTACATGATGAAATCTGAAGTTACAAGATTCATGAAGTTTAAAAGGACATTTTTACAAGTGAGAAGAATAACAATACTACATATAACATTAATTAAGACAAAAAGCAACACAGTTAGAAATATAATTACATTCACAGTTTAGATACAATTACAATAAGTATGATTTAGAATTAATATAATTAGGAGGATCTTATCTTATGTTTATATCTAAGAGACTAGCCAGTATAATCAGTTATCACAATAATAATTTAATAATAATTGATGCAAAAGTTTTAAATGAGGCAATAGCCAATAATTAGGACACACATTTACGATGACAATAATAATAATAATAGAGACAATAATTTTAGCGGATTATAGTAAAATTGAAGCATGAGGCAATAGCCAATAATTACAAAAAATTAATAAAATAAGATGGAACATTAAAATGAGGCAATAGCCAATTTAAAACGACAGCACATTTAAAATAAAATAATAATAACAATAATTTCAGTAGCTTATAACAAAATTTAACATTGAACTAGAATTTTTTTTTGATGAGGCAATAGCCAACAATCACAAAACAAAAAAAGGAACTTTAAAATGAGGCAATAGCCATAATTGATTAAAATGAAATGATAATATAATATAATAATTGTGGCGGCTTGTACCTTCATTTACAGCATAATTATGTCAAGGAGTTACGCTACGGTGGACCCATTTAGCTTTGCAGCTATTCTAAAGATACGCTCGCAGAATCCCATTAACTCGTCTCTGCGGTCGTCGTCCTGGAAAGCCGTTCCCAGAGAGCTCCGGTCGAGAGAGAGATCCATCCTGTGCTCGCAGTCATGCCTGAGGGACGCAAAACGTGGGCACTCCAGGAGGACGTGCTCCACCGTCTCCTCAGTCACCCCGTCGCACACACAGAATGGATCCCCCGCGAGCCGGAACCTGTGCAAGTAGGCTTTGACACCCCCGTGGCCCGTCAAAAACTGTGTCCTAAGATTGTAGTGGCGTGCACCCCGGAAGATCTTCGCGGCCCGGCGGACGTCCCCGCAGAACATTTTCATGGTGGAACCTGTCGTGGAGGCGGTGACGCGCTGCTGCCAGATGTTGATAGTAGAAGCCCTGATGAGGCGCTTGGCGTAAGACAGAGGGAAATCATCATATACCGGAGCTCTCTTGTCGAAGAGGGCGCCCCTCTTCGCCAGCTCGTCTGCCCTCTCGTTGCCCGGCAGCCCAACGTGAGCCTTGATCCAGGCCCACTCGACGATTGCACCCCGGGATTCGACGGCCTCCAGCTCCAACCGTATTTGTCTCGTTATGGGGTGAAGGGCGTTTGGATCTCTGATACTTTCCAGAGCCGACCTCGAGTCGCTCAGCACGTACATGGACGACCAGCGGCCTTTCTTCCGGGCAGTTTGGAGGGCCCTCAGGATGGCCCAGAGTTCCGCCTGGAAAACGGTGCAGTAGTCTGCAAGGCGGAAACTGCAGTGGCTCTTCTCTTCTCCGTTCTGCCAGAAGGTAGCAGCTGCTCCCACTCTCCCCTCCAGCTTGCTGCCGTCCGTGTAGATGTAAACCCGTGTACTTCCATCTTCCAATTCTTGAAGGTCGTCCATGCTGGTGATGAGTCGGAAGTGGATGGGCTTTCTGAGGGCAGGATGTGGCAAGCTAAAGGGGCTGGCCTTCCTCTCCACCTCTCTCCCAGGTAGGTCCTCCAGCGGCTTTCCTCTCTTCACCTCGTACAACCTCTTGGCTTCTTCAGCGCGCAAGTCCAGGGGCAGTATCCCGGCCAGCAGCGCCGCTGAGGTAAGAGCCGTTGTTCGGTGGGCCTTTGCCACGAGGATGGAAAAGACCCTCGTGATGTTGTTCAGTCTCTTAGTGTTCCCCTTCTTCCTCGCCGCATCAGCCCATGCCGCGGCCGAGTAGAGGACGGTGGGCTCCACGACGACAGTATATATGGTCCTCACGATTTCCGAATTAAGGCCCCAGCTAGCGCTCGCCGTCCGGGACACTGACCTGTAGAGGTTCGTGGCCTTCCTATACGAGGCGTCGATGTGTTTGCCGAAGTTTAAGTTCTTGTCTATGATGACACCCAGAAGCTTCAAGTGGTCCGAGAATTGGACTCTCACTCCCTGCATAACTATGTTCGGCTCGTCGAACTTCAGCTTCCGGGTGACAAGAATCGCCTGAGTCTTCGATGGAGCGAAGCGCAGCTTGTGCCGCTTCCCCCAGTCCGAGATCCGTTCCAGCGCGTGATTAGTGTGGGATGCCACCTCGCTTGCATTGTCCCCTATGGCTATAAGAAGGATGTCATCCGCAAACGCCTGCACATGGGCCCTGAAGGTGTCAGCTTCCTGTAGGAGTGGATCTAGCTGGATGTTCCACAGCAGGGGCCCGCACGTCGAGCCCTGGATACACCCCTTATTGGTGGCTCTTTCGACGACTTTTCCGGCGTACCTGATCTTAACAGCTCTGTCTTCTAAGTAGCTGGCCACCAATCGGAGTATACCGGGCCGAACTCCCCTGCACAGCAACTGGTCCATGATGACGGGCCACCACGCGTTGTCGAAGGCGCCCTCGATGTCTAGGGACACAACCACCACGAGCTTCTTGTTGACCAGTCCCTCCTGTATGAGGGTGAGTGCGTCATATAGGGCGTCCTCCGTACTCCGCTGTGGTGTGAACCCGTACTGTCTGCTGCTCGTTGTGTGGCTCGTTCCCAGGGTCCATGCGAGGCGGTTGGTGAACAGTTTCTCCAACACCTTGCCCATAACTGGGAGTAACCCTATTGGGCGATATGATTTAGGGAGGGTGTAATCATCCCGACCCGGCTTCGGTATCACCTTGATGGTAGCTCTCTTCCACTGCCTTGGGAAATACCCCAGCCTGAGGCACGCATTGTACAGTGCCATCGTTGTTCCAGGTTCGTGGGTCAGTACATGATGGCAGATGTCGGAGGTGTAACCGTCTTCCCCGGGCGCTTTTTTCGGGTTCATGCCCGGTTAGGTTAGGTTAGGTTAGGTTAGGTTAGGTTAGGTTAGGTTAGGTTAGGTTAGGTTAGGTTAGGTTAGGTTAGGTTAGGTTAGGTTAGGTTAGGTTAGGTTAGGTTTTTTTTTTTTTTTTTTTTTTTTTTTTTTTTTTAAATTACTGCCTCGATCCCTCTGACAGGGTCAGAGATCTTAGTACACGGGTCGTTGTCGTTGCGTGTTCGACGTGTTGTTAGGCGTTTCTTTGAATAGCGGCGCTGCAAACGCTCACCGCGAATTCTAGAAATGGTTTTCGTAGTTTTTTATTACTTATGAGGCAGTGAGCGTTTGCAGCACTCACTTCCACCTCAATCTTTGCCTCTAGTGCATATCTTTTGTTTGCCGAGACAGGGCACTCAAACAAGATGTGCACAACGCTTTCTTGTTTTTCGGGGTCGCAGACGCATGACGGGCTCTCCCTGCACTTAAAACGGTGCAGGTACTGGGAGAACCCGCCATGCCCCGTAAGAATTTGCGTGATTACTCCTTGGGGTGCGATTTTACGGACGAGTCTGAAGGCTTCCACTGCGTTGGGCAGGAACAGCTTCGTGACGGAGGCAGTTTCCCCGTCCAGATATCTTCGATTCCATTCGTCAAGAGATCCACTGCGAAGTTGACTCTTGACGAATGAGATCGGACACCGGTCATAGTCCGGTCTTCTCCGTCCCGAAGCCGCCGCCTCCTTTGCTAGGGTATCGGCGCGCTCATTCCCCTCGAAACCGGCGTGGGCCTTGATCCAGAACAAGGAAACATCTTTGCCCTGGACCAGAGCCTCGCAGAGGTTTTGGCGCGCCTGAAACGCAAGTGGATTCAAGGAGCCATGGTTTGTGACCGACTGCAACGCGGCCATTGAGTCACTGTAGACACCATAGCTCCTCTCTCCGCACTTCAGGATCTCGTCCGTGGCCCGGCAGAGAGCCAGTAGTTCGGCCTGGTAGACTGTGCAGTACGCGGGCAAACATAGTTTTCGGGCCTTCAGTTCGGACTGGTCGTCCCATATGGACAACGCAGCTCCGACCTTACCCCCTATTTTGCTACCGTCTGTGAAGATACGGCGCGTCTGCACGTTGTGTCGGTCTACCAAGCTCTGGCTATCCAGACTCTGGAAACAGAGTTCAGGACGCCGGGCCGGGTGTGGCATTTCCGCAAAGCCCACCACACGCTCAACCTCCCGGTCTCCCAGCACTAACCGGGACGACCCTCTGCGCGCTTCGTACAGGGCAGCTGCTTCCTGTATACGAAGGTCAAGAGGTAGTATCCCAGCCAGTATGAGAGCCGAGTTTAGGGAGACCGTGCGGTAGGACTTGCAGATTTTTTGTGCCACACCCCTCTGCACTGTCCCAAGGAGTTTTTTAACCCCGATTTTTGCTGCTGCGGGGGCCCATGCTGCCGCCGCGTATAGTATGACGGGTTCCACCGCCGCCGTGTATATGGTGCGTATCACTTCCGGGTGCAGCCCCCAGCTGATCTTCGCCGTTCTTTGGAGCTGCTTGTAGATATTTAGGGCCTTCCTGCAGACGTTGGCGACATGACTATTAAACGTCAGTTTATCGTCAATGGTCAGCCCTAAAATCTTGATTTCCCGGGACATGCCAATGTCGACCCCGCCCATGCTCAGAATCGGGGTGTCATAGTTGAGCTTCCTTGTGAGAAGCATGGCGCAGGTTTTGTGTGGCGCAAATTTGAGCTTATTTTTAACACCCCAACTCCGAACAAGTTCAAGGGCGGCATTGGCACGTCTCTGCACCTCCAACGCTGTATACCCGGCAAACAGTAGAACCACGTCGTCCGCGAAGGCTTGGCAGCGGACTCCATCCGCCACCAGCAGTTTGAGAAGGGAGTCCAGGAGCAGGTTCCACAAGATTGGTCCACCAATGGACCCTTGGACGCAACCTTTCTGGGTTTCCCTGGCGTGCTCCACCCCAGCATATCTCAGCTTCACGCATCTGCCGTCTAGGTAGCTGTCCAGTAGTCTCCTGATATTAACCGGACACTGTTCCTCAGCCAGTCTGACTCTGATAGCCGGCCACCACGCACTATCAAAGGCCCCCTCTATATCTAGTGACACGACCGTAACCAGCTTTTTAGCCTTGATCTCGGCTTTAATCTCGTTCACCAGAATATAGAGGGAGTCCTCTGTGCTTTTTTGGGGCATGAAACCAAACTGGCGAGTACTCAGTCTCGGTACCAGGTACCACTGGAGCCTTGCTACTACCATTTTTTCCAGGACTTTACCGAGGACAGGTAGCAGGCCGATTGGCCTGTACGACTTTGTCGATCGGTAGTCGTCCTTGCCCGGCTTCCTCAGGACCACGACTGTGGCCTCTTTCCAGGGCTTTGGAAAGTGTCCCAGACTGAGGCATTTGTTGGCCAGGGCAAGGAACGATTCGGAGTCCTGGAAAATGGTTTGACGGCAGATGTCAGCTGTAAAGCCGTCTGCACCCGGCGCCTTCCTAGGATTAAAAGCTTGGACCGAGGACTTCAGCTCGTGCGCTGTGAACGGCGGGTCATGTATCTCACCATGGACCCGCTCGTTTACCCGCTTCGAGAGGTTCCTGATAGCCCTCTGGTCCTCGCTGTCCTCACCTTCCAGATCTTCTGGGTAAAAGGTTTCCGCTAGGAAGGCTGCTGAGTTTGCCGGGTCTAGGGCAACGCCATCTTTTAACAGGGTAACGTCCTCACGCCGCGTGGCAGTTCTCCCTATTACCCTGTAAATACCCTCCCAGACCCCCTCCCCATCCTGTTTCGTGCAGAACTCCTTCCAGCTTTGTGTTTGAGCACATCTAGCTTTCCTCTCATATTCTTCTTTCTCTTTCAGGTACTCAGCAACGACACCATCTCTACGGACAGGCGCAGCGCAGCGGATCCTTCTCCTCCTGGTAGCGACCCTCTTTTTGAGGGCGGCGAGCTCATCAGACCACCACGGCAAGGTAAGTTTGTGTTTATATTTCTTTACTGGTATACTACTATTACAACTTTCTTTTACTATATCTATGTATGTTTTGACTGTGGTTTCTAATTCTTGTATGGTATTTATTTGGTCTATTTCAATTTTGTTTATTTTCTTTTCAGCTTTTAATTGTCCCAGTTTCTCACGAAACTGGGTCCAATTTGCTTTTTTCGTATTATATACTCTTGTTGTTGGTTTAATATCTGTTCCTTTAGATTTTTCTAGGTTAATTTTGAAGACAATGCCGTTGTGGTCGGAGCTCGTCATACCAACGTCCACCCTCCAGTCTTCCACCAGACCGAGAAGGTCCGCTGAGCAAGCCGTGATGTCAACGTAGCTAGAATATGTTTTTCCACCACGGATTGTGTCAAAGGTTGGTGTGTTGCCGCTGTTGAGCACCTGCAAGTCTAGCTCTCCCAAGAGCCCACATAGTTCCTCGCCTCTGGCGTCCTCGAATCTGCTCCCCCACCAGGAGCTTTTGGCGTTAACATCCCCTCCGATGATTAGGTTCTGGGGCCCTAGCCGCCGCCGAACCTCCCTGAGGTGCTCCAGATAGGGCTGCATGGGTTTGTCTGGCTCAAAGTAAACGGAGACCACCACGAGTTTCCAGGCGCTGGTGCGGATCCTCACCACGACGATGTTATGTGTGGTGAGATCTGGGCACTGTATTACGTCTAGGTCTTGATCGAAGACCGCGATTGCGGCCTTTACAGTGCCATTTCCCTCTTCCGGCGCCTGAAAGATTCTGGAACCGCGGTAGTCTCGCATCCTTCTTTTGCCACCCACATATGGCTCCTGAATAAGAGCCATTGCAACCCTTCTGTCAGCGGCACCCTGAAACAATTCAGCGGTTGCTAGTTCCTTCCTCTGGAGGTTTGCCTGAATCATCGGATAAGCCCTCGCTCCATTGGTGGAGGTTGTGTTGCTGTCATATGCCATGGAGCCCTCAGCAGTACGCTACTTTTGCTCGAGCCAAGGCGTCCCACCTGCGTCGGACGGGGCAGTCTGTGCTAAACGCATTGTGCCCCGTCAGGTCTAGTTTTGCTTTTATGCAGTTACAGCAGGTGGGAGCTACGTTGGCGAGCTTTTCGGCGCAATCTTTTCGCTGATGAGGGCCCCCGCAATGACAACATTTTTCCACAGTTTCCGTACAGAGGCGCCTGCTGTGTCCGTACCCCAGACACATCGAGCATTGGACCAGCGGGGACTGGTCCTCTACTCTGATGTGCTGGAGGTCTATGTAGACCTCAGACGCCTCCAGGAACCGACACCACAAAGTCGGGGACACCCTAGCCACTATGTGGTTCAACAGGTCGTTGCGGGCCTTTTTACGGAAACGAATTTCTATTTTGTCGTCATCAGTTGTGAGGTCGCGGAACAGTCTCTTATTCTGCATCCTCAGGAACTCAAGAATTTCGTCGTCCTTGTGGGAGCTAAGGACGTCCCTGAGGATGATGAGGGGATCCTGGTTTTTAACTACCAGGACCTCTAGCTGTGAGTCAGCTGCCTCAATTTTTCTTTGGACTATGTTCCGCGCCTCCTCACTCCGACAACTGATAACGACTTTCCGGTCCTTGGCTTTCCGGAGGCGGTCTATCTGTATGTCACCCTGTCTCGCTTTTACAGCTTCCCGTATCTTCCCTAAGACACCCTCTCCAGTCTCCATTTCGTCCCTAGAAGCGATCACCATCGAGTGCAGCGCTGTTGGAGTCTGACGTTTCCGTCCTTTTGCACCAGCCGCTACACTCGCATACGTGATCGCCTCCAGCGACTCCATTTTTGTATCCAGAGCTTTTTTCAAGTCGACGGCTCTCTCATTGCTCTCTCTCATTAGCTTGGTATGCTCTGCCAGTGAGGAGAGCAACTGAGAGACCTCCACCTTTCCCAACTCACTTCTTTGTCCCTCTTCCTTCGCGCGTTGTGAGTAACCCGCAACTCCCTCCCCGGCAGCATAAACTGTCACCGCCGCGGAGGGAGATGCAGATTTCTGGGCTTCATCATCCTTTACGAGCTGATAAAGCCTGTCGATGGCCAGCGTGACGTCCGCCTTTATGTCGGTCTTCAAATTGCGAGACGCATTAAGGGCGACTTTCGCCTTCGTCACGCAGGCCCTCGCCTCCTTGACTCTCTCAGCCCGCGCAGTATTTGATGGATTGGTTTTAGGCGCCTCCGGCAAGGTATTTGGAGCCGTTTGAAGTTTTTCAGCAGCGTTTTTGTTGTGCTGTGTAGCAGCCTGGCCCTCATCAGGGAAGAGGATTTTACCAGCCTCCCACTCCCCAATGCTCCTCCGGACGTTAGTCTGGGTTTTTGTTATGGTGGTCATAATTCTAACTTTAGGGGGAGTGGTTGGCGGTGATGAGTTGGTGGGGTTTTTCGCCGGTGTGCGGAACATTTTCTCCGGATTGAGGGACTCAACCTTAACCTGACCCAGAAGCAGTGTACAAACTCGTAGAAGTCTGTAAAAATCTGTTTCCGGATTGTAAAATATATATAAAAATTCAATGAGGCCCAACCTAACCCTCAAAATATGTAACTTTGTAGAAGTTGTAAACACATTTATTAAAACTAGATCTTGTAAAAGTAGTAAAATTATGTATAAATAATGTAAAAATAAAATTGTATAAATTAACTCTAATTTGGTCCTATAGCCGTATTTTTGCAACCTGGTATGCGCGCCAAGCGTCACAAGGCTGGGCAGTCCCCAGTTGCTCCCGATGAACGCCAATTTAGTAGGTACACACTTCTTGCTAAACAAGAAGTGTCCAAAATCAGCCTGTCAATTAACAATTTTGAGTACCTGTGCGACAAGTACGGATTTACCCAAAAGGTCCCTGAACCGAGTGTCAAGGAAAGAAAATAGTAAGAAGGAGCAGTTCAAGACCTACCCAGCAACGTAAACCGCAGATCTCTAACCCAATTAGTTCCTGAGATATAGCCCGTCAAAGTTGGTAAGTACTGAAAACGGGACGGGCAAAAACCTCTGGAATCTATATGCCCAGTGAGATTAGGGTGGGTGGGCGGGCCCGAAACTAATTTTTTCACGTTTTCGTGGTGGTCGGAGCACCACGTGAGTGGTGTCGGCAGATCGGGCTCGACGCCCTCTATCCAACGACGGGAATAACGGATGGTATCCGGGAAGAAATTTTCCGGGAAAACCGCGAAAAACTGTAAAAATTTCGGAAAAATCAAATAATTTTAAAAAATTTGTATAGTCACACCCTACGTGTGCTATATCGTTGAATAGGTCTTTAAGAGACCTTCAATTAGAATATAATGTCGAATAGTTTAAATTAGAAAATTTACTGATAAAATGTTTTTAGTGAAAATTTATGTGATTTTTTATAAAAATTAGAAAATTTATGAATTTTAAGAGCCAAATGGGGTGTCGTTAGAAAGATCTCGTCGAGATCTACGCGTCAACGTAAATATCAGGAATATCCACCAATAAACAGCGGAGTTATAGCAACTTAAAAATATACACAATTAAAAATATTTATTTTCATGAAAATTATGAAAATGTTAAGGTTTTTCCGCGTGTAAAAGCGCGGAACGTTATAGTATAGTCAAAAAGAAACTGTGTATAAAGAAAACCCGACCAAAATCAAGCAAAAAACAAAAAAGTTATAGAACGTTCTTTGTAATATGTATCGGGGTTAGGTGGATTTGATGTACTTGTGAACTATCTCAATAGAAATGTATGAGAAAACAAGTAACTAATTTTTTCACGTTCTCCTGGTGGTCGGAGCACCACGTGAGTGGTGTCGGCAGATCGGGCTCGACGCCCTCTATCCAACGACGGGAATAACGGATGGTATCCGGGAAGAAATTTTCCGGGAAAACCGCGAAAAACTGTAAAAATTTCGGAAAAATCAAATAATTTTAAAAAATTTGTATAGTCACACCCTACGTGTGCTATATCGTTGAATAGGTCTTTAAGAGACCTTCAATTAGAATATAATGTCGAATAGTTTAAATTAGAAAATTTACTGATAAAATGTTTTTAGTGAAAATTTATGTGATTTTTTATAAAAATTAGAAAATTTATGAATTTTAAGAGCCAAATGGGGTGTCGTTAGAAAGATCTCGTCGAGATCTACGCGTCAACGTAAATATCAGGAATATCCACCAATAAACAGCGGAGTTATAGCAACTTAAAAATATACACAATTAAAAATATTTATTTTCATGAAAATTATGAAAATGTTAAGGTTTTTCCGCGTGTAAAAGCGCGGAACGTTATAGTATAGTCAAAAAGAAACTGTGTATAAAGAAAACCCGACCAAAATCAAGCAAAAAACAAAAAAGTTATAGAACGTTCTTTGTAATATGTATCGGGGTTAGGTGGATTTGATGTACTTGTGAACTATCTCAATAGAAATGTATGAGAAAACAAGTAACTAATTTTTTCACGTTCTCCTGGTGGTCGGAGCACCACGTGAGTGGTGTCGGCAGATCGGGCTCGACGCCCTCTATCCAACGACGGGAATAACGGATGGTATCCGGGAAGAAATTTTCCGGGAAAACCGCGAAAAACTGTAAAAATTTCGGAAAAATCAAATAATTTTAAAAAATTTGTATAGTCACACCCTACGTGTGCTATATCGTTGAATAGGTCTTTAAGAGACCTTCAATTAGAATATAATGTCGAATAGTTTAAATTAGAAAATTTACTGATAAAATGTTTTTAGTGAAAATTTATGTGATTTTTTATAAAAATTAGAAAATTTATGAATTTTAAGAGCCAAATGGGGTGTCGTTAGAAAGATCTCGTCGAGATCTACGCGTCAACGTAAATATCAGGAATATCCACCAATAAACAGCGGAGTTATAGCAACTTAAAAATATACACAATTAAAAATATTTATTTTCATGAAAATTATGAAAATGTTAAGGTTTTTCCGCGTGTAAAAGCGCGGAACGTTATAGTATAGTCAAAAAGAAACTGTGTATAAAGAAAACCCGACCAAAATCAAGCAAAAAACAAAAAAGTTATAGAACCGGTTAGGTTAGGTTAGGTTAGGTTAGGTTAGGTTAGGTTAGGTTAGGTTAGGTTAGGTTAGGTTAGGTTAGGTTAGGTTAGGTTAGGTTAGGTTAGGTTAGGTTAGGTTAGGTTTTTTTTTTTTTTTCTATTAAGCTTAGCTCGAAAGGGAGGTAACACTAAGTATATGTCTGCGCACCCTTTCAGAGTTAATGGGATTTGGGTTGGTATGGGAGAGAATGGTGGGAGGGATGTTTGCGTTTGGATATAGTTTTAATAAATACATAATAATATATATATATGTAAATGTAAGTATATAAAATAAAACAAGTTGTTATCCACAAATGTAAAACAGATGTGGCGGCGAAGTGTTTTGTAGTTTTTTTTTTTTTTTGTATTTTTATTTATGATTCTTTAATCGAAGACACGTTGTGATTGAAGTTGTGTTCAATTTACAACTTGGGCAAAAGACAAACTTAACAATAAAACTTAACAATAAATGTACATTTACATCCAATATTACAAAGTAATCTAAGTGAGCGGATTGTATACATGTCTGTGTTTTTTTTTAATAATAATATTTTTTTTTTTTTTTTTTTTTTTATTTTTTTTTTTTATTCTTTTTGTATTTTCTTATATTTTTTAAACAATTTGTGCATATTTTTCTTGCTTTTTTATGACTTTTTTTTTTTTTTTATATGCTCACTTTACAGCAGGATACTTAAATCTAGGTCTTAGTTCTATAAATACAAAGACAACACGAGAAGATTGCTCGGAAACACACAAGTTGCAATAAACATAAACAATACTGTCATGACATATGAACTTAAATCTAGTAAAAAGAAAAATAGAAGTAAAAGTAAGTTGAAAGTTATTTAAGTGTTTTATATTTTGATTTGTCTTTTTGCATTTTTTTAACGCTTTTTTAAACAATTTCCTTATATTTTTCTTAATAAATTGTGTCTTTTTATAGTTTTCAAAATAGTGTTAGCATGTTCCGATCAGATACATTAAATCAGTATTGCGAACGAAAGATAAATAAAAGGTTAGGTAGGTTGTGAGTTGTTTAAGTATGTTTTGTATTTTGATTTATCTTTTTGCATTATTTAACGCTTTTTTAAAACAATTTTCTTATATTTCCCTTAATAAATAGTATGTTTTTAAACAATTTTTCAAAATAGTGTGAATTTGTTTCAATCAAATACATTAAATCAGTACTGCGGACATACCCTATATAAATATAACTTAAGATAAACATAAACATAAATTTGCATGATCAATTATACCTATAGATTAATGAGCTTTGTTGAATATCCCGTATGGATATGATAACACTAGAGATAACTGTTTATCTTATCTCATGTAGGTGATTGCTAGTTGCTATCTTAATGTAATTAATGTATGCTGTGAATGTGTTACATCAAACTTATAAATATGGCCGCTATACCTATACTGAAGACTACGCATGATTTACTTTCAATAAATAATCGATGCTTAATGTCTTTTGTAATATATCTTTGTATAGGACCCTACAATACGTATGCTGTGTCACAGTAATAGTTAAGTGTCAGTTTTAAATGTAAAGTACGCAATAACAGTAATATAAACAATCAAAATATTAATACATCGTTACATAGGTACAATGCTTGACTGCTCAGTTAGTGGGCCGTAATCAATTCTATTTCTGATATTGGTGATAAGAGAGGTCAATCGAGGGCAGTGAGTGGATGTTGCGCTGTGTTGAGTGTTTATGTTTTTGTTATGTTGTGTGTTGTGTAGTGTGCAGTTATGACAGTTAACGGCGGCGGTATTTGTTTTGTCTGGGCAGTTTTTATATAGGTGTGTAGGTGAGGAGCAGTGTGAACAAACTGTTTTATCAGTTGTACAGTGTTTTTTGGTGTGCCCGAATTGAAGGCAAGAGTAACACTGCAAGAGGGGTATATACTCCTCTGCGTGTACCCGCTGGTGATCTATATTTAATTGGCGTTTTTTGATTACGGTTCTCCACAGACGTGGAGCGACTAAGAAAACCGCGTTGTATAGTTTGTCGCTCTTGTTTGCCCTTTTAAACCTAAACGTTAGGTCCCCCGGCTCAACATCAACGCCAAAGTCGTTTTGGTTGACGATGACCTGCGTCAACTCTTCGCAAGGAGTGTCGGCCGACACGCCCTTGAGAATAATCATAGGCCTAAGCCTTCGGCACGGCTCCGCCGTTATGGCGCACTCAGCCAGCTTGATTTTCTCAAGAGCGACGTCGCGTTGTTCCTCGCTATCGAATTCAACCCTAACTTTATTATTAGATACGAACTTAACGTCCGCGGGAGAGAATTTGGTGTCTTTAAAAGACACCCCGGATCTAAAAGCTTGTAGCGTGTCGCGCGGCCCGGCGACCGCATTCCGAGGCGAGACGATAAGGGCCGGTTTAGTGCGAGGGGCCGGAAAGGGTGGAGGCGGCGGAGCGCTCGCCCGCGCGGCGCCGGCAACGGTGGCGTAGCTCGGTCGGGCCGAGGGGAGAGCGGGGCAGATTGACTGAGCCAATGTTTTTATCTCGGATTTAATTACCCCTTTTAAATCCGAGACAATATCCTCTTTGAGTTCGGCGAAGGACTCACTGCTGGTAGAAATCGCGGCCTGAGGTTCTCTCCGAGATGCGGCGGTCTGCCTACTTATTACACCCACCTCGTTGAAGATCTCGATGATCTTAAGTTTGCTGTCGCGACTTACGCTCCTGCCCGTGGTTAGGAGTTTGCGAGCCTCATCGAGTTTTGCACTCAAAAACTTAAAAAAGTCAAAGCGTGCAGGTCTATCCGCGGGCAGTATGTCTTCACCCAACATGTCGAGGTGCATACCTCCTTCGTCATCCGAGTCTAACTCGCTATGCGAGCCAAACATTGTGCCCGCCTACTATATTATACAAGAAACTAAAATACAATCAATAAAAAATACAATCAATAAAATACAATCAATAAAATACAATTCAATAAAATAGGTAAAATAATAACAATAATAAAACACGTAAAACTAAATAAAAACCTATCTAAAACTTATAAAATAAAATACGCTAGCTGTCCACCCAGAGGCCCCAAATCTATTTAGCGATAAGAATGTTACTCGCATATGTGTGTGTGGGGGAACTAGGTGTTACGTACAAAAAGTTAGGTAGGCACGTCAGCGCGCCCGGCGTCGCAAGAAGCCGCAGCGACACGGGAAAATGACCCCCACTCCGTAGGGAATAAAGATCAGAATCCCGGATCACGCGAGACCTCGTGCAAAGACGAGAGCCCGGTACCTCAGGCTGAAGGCAGCCTACAACTGTTAACAGCCAGAGCCTAAATCTAATGACAATTGACACAAATCTAAAATTTATTTTATATTTACCAAAGTGAAGGGGGAGGGGTAAGGACCCGCGGGGGGTGTTCCCGAGGGTCAAATCCAATAATTCTTCGTCACCTACGGTGACGAAGAATTCGATGGACCCCTCGTATTTCCCGTAGGACTCACCGTTTACGAGATACCGGGTATGACGCAATAAATTTATAACTAAACATGGAAATTAACAGTAAATTTTGACAAATGAAAAGTTAAATATCTCGTAAACTACCGATTATAATGAATTGAAACTTTGCAGGAAATAGTTTTAGGCTACTAGCTCCCTAGATTAACAATCAAAAACGACGTGAGATAATCCCTTAATTAGTGTATTTACGTAATAAAATTACGTAAACTGCAGAACAAAGTTGTATTTGCTGTTGGTTTGAATGCCGCGTGTCACTAAAACTGTAATAACTTAGTGTCTATTTACTTTAAAAATATGGTTGAGGTATCAAATTGTAGGGCTTGAATTGGGCTATTGAAAACTGGTCACTGCAAACCACCCGGCTGCATATCAAGTTGGTCAAACTGGGTCTTGAAGTTATGTTTACAAAAATTTTACCTGAATTGCTCGGTTTCTGGTTAAATGGTTGAGGTTAGGTATAAAGTCTGGTCGGGGTTGTCTTGATAGACGTCTAGGCCACCTGCAGGCACCTCCAAACTGAGCCGCACTCCTCGGGATCCGGAGAAAACCTCGATGTATGAGGACGGTTTTTCCTCGATATCTTCGCGGATCCTGGGCCGAAGGAAGGCAGACTTGATAGGCAGTTGGAGGGTCCCAAGGCGCGTCGATAGACACCAAAAACGTAGGGGGTGACCACTCAAAATTCCGAGCGCCAGCCAGAAAACTGTATTTTCGGCGGCGTCAGCGGGTTTGAGGAGTAATAAGTCCTGAAGGCACGTCGTTCCACACACAAACAACACTCTATCACTCGCGCAGCACAAAGACCTTTATTTTGGTACAAAATTGAGCGTTTTAACGTAACTTTGCGATTTTTAATGATTTTAACACGGGAGCGAAGCGAAAAACGGTGTTCTCTCGAGCGCTCGAGTGCCGCGACTGGTTAGGTTAGGTTAGGTTAGGTTAGGTTAGGTTAGGTTAGGTTAGGTTAGGTTAGGTTAGGTTAGGTTAGGTTAGGTTAGGTTAGGTTAGGTTAGGTTAGGTTAGGTTAGGTTAGGTTAGGTTAGGTTAGGTTAGGTTAGGTTAGGTTAGGTTAGGTTAGGTTAGGTTAGGTTAGGTTAGGTTAGGTTAGGTTAGGTTAGGTTAGGTTAGGTTAGGTTAGGTTAGGTTAGGTTAGGTTAGGTTAGGTTAGGTTAGGTTAGGTTAGGTTAGGTTAGGTTAGGTTAGGTTAGGTTAGGTTAGGTTAGGTTAGGTTAGGTTAGGTTAGGTTAGGTTAGGTTAGGTTAGGTTAGGTTAGGTTAGGTTAGGTTAGGTTAGGTTAGGTTAGGTTAGGTTAGGTTAGGTTAGGTTAGGTTAGGTTAGGTTAGGTTAGGTTAGGTTAGGTTAGGTTAGGTTAGGTTAGGTTAGGTTAGGTTAGGTTAGGTTAGGTTAGGTTAGGTTAGGTTAGGTTAGGTTAGGTTAGGTTAGGTTAGGTTAGGTTTTTTTTTTTTTTTTTTTTTTTTTTTTTTTTTTTTTTTTAAATAGGATTGCTGTGGACCCTCTGACATGGTCAGAGACTTTGGGTGCAGCGGTTTCATAGAACACAAGAATTAGTGGTTTGGATGTATGATGTAAGGTAAGGAGGGGATGATGTTGGGCAAGTATTGGCTAGTAAGCCACCTGCTTCAGCGCCTTTCGTCCATTTGTGCTTTCTATCTTCTGCCGTAAGTATTCCGCTTTCACCGTCTTATAAAAGGCGGCGATGGTTACCATTCACCTGTCTTTTATTTCCTGTGCGGTTTATACCAGTAATACGAGCGTTAAGCCTTTGAACTAGCGTCGGATCTGTTTTACTACAGGTGACTTTGGTCATAGCAACAAGGGGTGCTCCGAGCCACGATGGCATGGTAGGCTTGGTATTCATCTTTAATTGGTCCGGTTTCCCATAAAACCGGAGGCAATTAGTTTTTCGCCAGTTTTTAGTGTACACACTACCACCGCAACTCGAAACCACAACCCCTGCATCGACCGTTGTTCGAGCCGCTGAGCCTATGCAGCTGTAGACGCATGTTGCCACGATGCCCCCTGGGAGGCCCTCAGCAGTACGCAGTCTTTGCTCTAGCCAGCGCTTCCCACTTGCGCCGGACGGGGCACTCCATGCTAAACGCACCATGCCCCGTCGTCTCCAAGTTAGCCTTGGAGCAATTGCAGCAAGTGGGTTGTGCGCCGGCGAGCTTTTCTGCGCATTCTCGCCCATGATGAGGGCCGCCGCAGTGTCCACACTTCTCCCTGGTTTCAGTGCAGAGGCGCCTGGTATGTCCGTACCCCAGACACATCGAGCATTGGACCAGCGGCGAGTGGTCCTCCGCCCTGATGAGCTGGAGATCGACATAAACCTCAGACGCCTCGATAAATCTGTTCCATAGGATAGGGGACACCTTGAGGACAGCGTGGCACAGAAGTGTATTTCCCGCCCTTTTCCGAAATCGGATTTCGGCCCGATCGTCACCAGTTGGGAGGTCACGAAACAGGTTTCTGTTTTGCATCCTCAGGAACTCCAAGATTTCCTCGTCTTTGTGGGAGTTGAGGACGTCCCTGAGGATGATGAGGGGGTCCTGGTTTTTGACGACCAGGACCTCGAGCTGGTGGTCAGCTGCCTCTAGACGTGTTCGAACCCTGTTTCGCTCCTCTTCAGTTCTACAACTGATGACGATCTTCCTATCTTTGGCCTTTCTTACTCTATCGATTTTCACTTCTCCTTCTTTTGTGTTGACCGCTTTCCTTATTTTTCCCAAAACCTCCTCGCCTGTGTCCATGTCGTTCCGGGATGCGACCACAACCGAGTGCAGCGCAGTGGGGTACGGGCGTTTGCGCCCCTTTGCGCTCGCCGCCACACTCGCGTAAGTGGTCGCCTCCCGGGACTCTTCCTTTGCTCGGAGGGCCTCCTTCAATTGCTCCGCTTTCTCGTTGCTCTCCCTCATCAGCTTACTATGTTCAGCTATGGAGGAGAGCAACTGAGTAACCCCGGATTTGTCAACCTCCTGAACTGCACTTTCCCCTTCCCGTGGCGTCGGGTCCCCCGTGTTTTCGTCCACACCCACCCTGCGAGGTGCTGGTAGGGGCGAACACACGGGATTCCTATTTTCGGTCTCTTTTATTATCTGATACAACCCGTCGATGGCCTGGATGACGGAAGCCTTGATGTCCGTCTTCAAATTACGCGATGCGTTGAGAGCTATCTTGGCTTTCGTCACCCAAGCCCTCGCCTCCTTCAACTTGTCAGGCTGCATCAGACTGACCGAAGTCTCCTCGGGGAAGAGGACCTTGCCCGCCTCGCGCTCCTCCGTGTCTCTCCGCACTTTCGTATGAGTACGAAAGGCACTGGTCTTCGGAGCTAGTTTGGGAGGGGTGGTTGGCGGGGAGGGGTTTTCTGAGAGTTTGACGGGGGTGCGGAACATTTTAAACAGGGGAGTGAGGTACGTTGAGGGATACAGGGGAGGGAGACCTTTCTAACCCAACCCAACCAATTTTGTAGATAAAGTAAATTTGTATAAGTGTTAAATACAGTCACTAAAGCTAAGTCTTGTAAAAGTTGTAAAATTGTAAAAGGTGTAAAGAAAATTTGTGTATAAAATCTTTATAAATATTAAAATTAAAATTGTATAAGTTTGAGTGAATAAGATAAAAATAATTAAAATGACGAATTTGGTCGTAGGCTTAAATCATACAAGTACCTTTGTAAATATTTTAAAATAATCAAAAATATGATTTGTCCGCTGTCCTAAAACGGCCTCTTATTATTATTTTTATGTTTCAGGCACGCCGCGCAAACGCTGCAACACCAGAAAGGCCCCAGGTGCTCGATAGGAAGGTCGCCTTAGCAGGTATACACTTCTTGCTAATCAAGAAGTGTCCAAAACTGACCAACCAAGCTAAATTTTTGTGCACCTGAATACAAGTGCCGGGTCCTAGAGGAAGTCCGACAACAAAGCGTTGTTGGACTGTGTCAATCTATAAAGAGGAGTCTGTGACCTATCCAGCAACCCAAACCGCAGCTCTCTAGCTCTATCGGTTCCGGAGATATGGCCCGTCAAGGTTGGCAAGTACCAAAGTCGGACGGGCAAAATCCCTCCGGAATCGATATGCCTAATGAGATTAGGGTGGGTGGGCGGGCCCGAAACTAATTTATTCACGTTCTCCTGGTGGTCGGAGCACCACGTGAGTGGTGTCGGCAGATCGGGCTCGACGCCCTCTATCCAACGACGGGAATATGGAATGGTATCCGGGAACAAATTTTCCGGGAAAACCGCGAAAAACAGGAAAAATTTCGGAAAAATCTAATTATTTAAAAAATTTTGTATAGTCACACCCTACGTGTGCTATATCGTTGAATAGGTCTTTAAGAGACCTTTAATTTGAATATAATATTGGCTAGTTTTGGAAAATGAATTTACTTAGAAAATGTTTTTAATGAATTTTAATAAGGTTTTTTATGAAAAATTTGAAATTTATTGATATTTAATAAACAAATGGGGTGTCGTTAGAAAGATCTCGTCGAGATCTACGCGTCAACGCAAATATCAGGAATAACCACCAACAAACAGCAGAGTTATAGCAGTTTAAAAATATACACAAAAATATCAATTTTCATGAAAACTATGAAAATGTTAAGGTTTTTCCGCGTGTAAAAGCGCGGAACGTTATAGTATAGTCAAAAAGAAAATGTGTATAAAGAAAACCCGACCAAAATCAAGCAACAAACAAAAAAGTTGTCGAACGTTCTTTGTAATATGGGGTTAGGTTAGGTTAGGTTAGGTTAGGTTAGGTTAGGTTAGGTTAGGTTAGGTTAGGTTAGGTTAGGTTAGGTTAGGTTAGGTTAGGTTAGGTTAGGTTAGGTTAGGTTAGGTTAGGTTAGGTTAGGTTAGGTTAGGTTAGGTTAGGTTAGGTTAGGTTAGGTTAGGTTAGGTTAGGTTAGGTTAGGTTAGGTTAGGTTAGGTTAGGTTAGGTTAGGTTAGGTTAGGTTAGGTTAGGTTAGGTTAGGTTAGGTTAGGTTAGGTTAGGTTAGGTTAGGTTAGGTTAGGTTAGGTTAGGTTAGGTTAGGTTAGGTTAGGTTAGGTTAGGTTAGGTTAGGTTAGGTTAGGTTAGGTTAGGTTAGGTTAGGTTAGGTTAGGTTAGGTTAGGTTAGGTTAGGTTAGGTTAGGTTAGGTTAGGTTAGGTTAGGTTAGGTTAGGTTAGGTTAGGTTAGGTTAGGTTAGGTTAGGTTAGGTTAGGTTAGGTTAGGTTAGGTTAGGTTAGGTTAGGTTAGGTTAGGTTAGGTTAGGTTAGGTTAGGTTAGGTTAGGTTAGGTTAGGTTAGGTTAGGTTAGGTTAGGTTAGGTTAGGTTAGGTTAGGTTAGGTTAGGTTAGGTTAGGTTAGGTTAGGTTAGGTTAGGTTAGGTTAGGTTAGGTTAGGTTAGGTTAGGTTAGGTTAGGTTAGGTTAGGTTAGGTTAGGTTAGGTTAGGTTAGGTTAGGTTAGGTTAGGTTAGGTTAGGTTAGGTTAGGTTAGGTTAGGTTAGGTTAGGTTAGGTTAGGTTAGGTTAGGTTAGGTTAGGTTAGGTTAGGTTAGGTTAGGTTAGGTTAGGTTAGGTTAGGTTAGGTTAGGTTAGGTTAGGTTAGGTTAGGTTAGGTTAGGTTAGGTTAGGTTAGGTTAGGTTAGGTTAGGTTAGGTTAGGTTAGGTTAGGTTAGGTTAGGTTAGGTTAGGTTAGGTTAGGTTAGGTTAGGTTAGGTTAGGTTAGGTTAGGTTAGGTTAGGTTAGGTTAGGTTAGGTTAGGTTAGGTTAGGTTAGGTTAGGTTAGGTTAGGTTAGGTTAGGTTAGGTTAGGTTAGGTTAGGTTAGGTTAGGTTAGGTTAGGTTAGGTTAGGTTAGGTTAGGTTAGGTTAGGTTAGGTTAGGTTAGGTTAGGTTAGGTTAGGTTAGGTTAGGTTAGGTTAGGTTAGGTTAGGTTAGGTTAGGTTAGGTTAGGTTAGGTTAGGTTAGGTTAGGTTAGGTTAGGTTAGGTTAGGTTAGGTTAGGTTAGGTTAGGTTAGGTTAGGTTAGGTTAGGTTAGGTTAGGTTAGGTTAGGTTAGGTTAGGTTAGGTTAGGTTAGGTTAGGTTAGGTTAGGTTAGGTTAGGTTAGGTTAGGTTAGGTTAGGTTAGGTTAGGTTAGGTTAGGTTAGGTTAGGTTAGGTTAGGTTAGGTTAGGTTAGGTTAGGTTAGGTTAGGTTAGGTTAGGTTAGGTTAGGTTAGGTTAGGTTAGGTTAGGTTAGGTTAGGTTAGGTTAGGTTAGGTTAGGTTAGGTTAGGTTAGGTTAGGTTAGGTTAGGTTAGGTTAGGTTAGGTTAGGTTAGGTTAGGTTAGGTTAGGTTAGGTTAGGTTAGGTTAGGTTAGGTTAGGTTAGGTTAGGTTAGGTTAGGTTAGGTTAGGTTAGGTTAGGTTAGGTTAGGTTAGGTTAGGTTAGGTTAGGTTAGGTTAGGTTAGGTTAGGTTAGGTTAGGTTAGGTTAGGTTAGGTTAGGTTAGGTTAGGTTAGGTTAGGTTAGGTTAGGTTAGGTTAGGTTAGGTTAGGTTAGGTTAGGTTAGGTTAGGTTAGGTTAGGTTAGGTTAGGTTAGGTTAGGTTAGGTTAGGTTAGGTTAGGTTAGGTTAGGTTAGGTTAGGTTAGGTTAGGTTAGGTTAGGTTAGGTTAGGTTAGGTTAGGTTAGGTTAGGTTAGGTTAGGTTAGGTTAGGTTAGGTTAGGTTAGGTTAGGTTAGGTTAGGTTAGGTTAGGTTAGGTTAGGTTAGGTTAGGTTAGGTTAGGTTAGGTTAGGTTAGGTTAGGTTAGGTTAGGTTAGGTTAGGTTAGGTTAGGTTAGGTTAGGTTAGGTTAGGTTAGGTTAGGTTAGGTTAGGTTAGGTTAGGTTAGGTTAGGTTAGGTTAGGTTAGGTTAGGTTAGGTTAGGTTAGGTTAGGTTAGGTTAGGTTAGGTTAGGTTAGGTTAGGTTAGGTTAGGTTAGGTTAGGTTAGGTTAGGTTAGGTTAGGTTAGGTTAGGTTAGGTTAGGTTAGGTTAGGTTAGGTTAGGTTAGGTTAGGTTAGGTTAGGTTAGGTTAGGTTAGGTTAGGTTAGGTTAGGTTAGGTTAGGTTAGGTTAGGTTAGGTTAGGTTAGGTTAGGTTAGGTTAGGTTAGGTTAGGTTAGGTTAGGTTAGGTTAGGTTAGGTTAGGTTAGGTTAGGTTAGGTTAGGTTAGGTTAGGTTAGGTTAGGTTAGGTTAGGTTAGGTTAGGTTAGGTTAGGTTAGGTTAGGTTAGGTTAGGTTAGGTTAGGTTAGGTTAGGTTAGGTTAGGTTAGGTTAGGTTAGGTTAGGTTAGGTTAGGTTAGGTTAGGTTAGGTTAGGTTAGGTTAGGTTAGGTTAGGTTAGGTTAGGTTAGGTTAGGTTAGGTTAGGTTAGGTTAGGTTAGGTTAGGTTAGGTTAGGTTAGGTTAGGTTAGGTTAGGTTAGGTTAGGTTAGGTTAGGTTAGGTTAGGTTAGGTTAGGTTAGGTTAGGTTAGGTTAGGTTAGGTTAGGTTAGGTTAGGTTAGGTTAGGTTAGGTTAGGTTAGGTTAGGTTAGGTTAGGTTAGGTTAGGTTAGGTTAGGTTAGGTTAGGTTAGGTTAGGTTAGGTTAGGTTAGGTTAGGTTAGGTTAGGTTAGGTTAGGTTAGGTTAGGTTAGGTTAGGTTAGGTTAGGTTAGGTTAGGTTAGGTTAGGTTAGGTTAGGTTAGGTTAGGTTAGGTTAGGTTAGGTTAGGTTAGGTTAGGTTAGGTTAGGTTAGGTTAGGTTAGGTTAGGTTAGGTTAGGTTAGGTTAGGTTAGGTTAGGTTAGGTTAGGTTAGGTTAGGTTAGGTTAGGTTAGGTTAGGTTAGGTTAGGTTAGGTTAGGTTAGGTTAGGTTAGGT
>OX494456.1:10077500-10080000 GCA_950381575.1 Plusia festucae
GTATATACTCCTCTGCGTGTACCCGTTGGTGGTCGATGTTTAATTGCCGATTTTTGATAACGGTTCTCCACAGACGTGGAGCGACTAAGAAAACCGCGTTATATAGTTTGTCGCTCTTGTTTGCCCTTTTAAACCTAAACGTTAGGTCCCCCGGCTCAACATCAACGCCAAAGTCGTTTTGGTTGACGATGACCTGCGTCAACTCTTCGCAAGGAGTGTCGGCCGACACGCCCTTGAGAATGATCATAGGCCTAAGCCTTCGGCACGGCTCCGCCGTTATGGCGCACTCAGCCAGCTTGATTTTCTCAAGAGCGACGTCGCGTTGTTCCTCGCTATCGAATTCGACCCTAATTTTATTATTAGATACGAACTTAACGTCCGCGGGAGAGAATTTTGTGTCTTTAAAAGACACCCCGGATCTAAAAGCTTGTAGCGTGTCGCGCGGCCCGGCGACCGCATTCCGAGGCGAGACGATAAGGGCCGGTTTAGTGCGAGGGGCCGGAGAGGGTGGACGCGGCGGAGCGCTCGCCCGCGCGGCGCCGGCAACGGTGGCGTAGCTCGGTCGAGCCGAGGGGAGAGCGGGGCAAATTGACTGTGCGAATGTTTTTATCTCGGATTTAATTACCCCTTTTAAATCCGAGACAAGATCCTCTTTGAGTTCGGCGAAGGTCTCACTGCTAGTGGAAGTCGCGGCCTGAGGTTCTCTCCGAGCAGCGGCGGTCTGCCTACTTATTACTCCTACCTCGTTGAAGATCTCGATGATCTTGAGTTTGCTGTCGCGACTTACGCTCCTGCCCGTGGTCAGGAGTTTGCGAGCCTCATCGAGTTTTGCACTCAGAAACTTAAAAAAGTCAAAGCGTGCAGGTCTATCCGCGGGCAGTATGTCTTCGCCCAACATGTCGAGGTGCATACCTCCTTCGTCATCCGAGTCTAACTCGCTATACGAGCCAAACATTGTACCCGCCTACTATATTATAAAAGAAACTAAAACAAAATCAATAAAAATACAATCAATAAAATACAATCAATAAAAATACAATTGAATAAAATAGGTAAAATAATAACAATAATAAAACACGTATGTAAAACAAAATCAAATAACTACCTATCTAAACTTATAAAATAAAAATAAAATACGCTAGCTGTCCACCCAGAGGCCCCAAATCTATTTAGCGATAAGAGTGCTGCTCGCATATGTGTGGGGGAACTAGGTGTTACGTACAAAAAGTTAGGTAGGCACGTCAGCGCGCCCGGCGTCGCAAGAAGCCGCAGCGACACAGGAAAATGACCCCCACTCCGTAGGGAATAACGATCAAAATCCCGGATCACTCAAACCTCGCGCAAAGCCGGGTGCCCGGTACCATAGGCTGAAGGTAGCCTACAACTGTTAGCAGCCAGAACCCAAATCCATTGGTATATCTAATAATTCAAACAAATTTAAATGATATTCATCAAAGTGAAGGTGGAGGGGTGTGGACCCGCGGGGGGTGTTCCCAAGGGTCAAATCCAATAATTCTTCGTCACCTACGGTGACGAAGAATTCGATGGACCCCTCGTATTTCCCGTAGGACTAACCGTTTACGAGATAACGGGTATGACGCAATATATGTAAATAAAATGTGGAAATTAACGGCTAATTTTGACAAAAGAAAAGTTAAATATCTCGTAAACTACTTATTATAATTAAATGAAATTTGGTAGGAAATAGTTTTGGGTTACTAGCTCCCTAGATTGATAATTAAAAACGACGTAAGACAATCCCTTAGTAAGCGTAATTACGTAATAAAATTACGTAAACTGCAAAACAAACTTGTTTTTGCTGTTGGTTTGAATGCCACGTGTCACTGAAACTACAATAACTTAGTGTCTATATGCTGTAAAAATATGGTTGAGGTGTCAAAATGTAGGTCTTGAATTGGGCTATTGAAAACTGGTCACTGCATACCACCTTGCCACATAGCAAGTTGGTCAAACTGGGTCTTGAAGTTATGTTTACAAAAAATTTACCTGAATTACTCGGTTTACGGTTAAATGGGTGAAGTAAGGTGTAAAGTCTGATCGGGGTCGTCTTGATAGACGTCTAGGCCACCTGCAGGCACCTCCAAACTGAGCCGCACTCTTCAGGTTCCGGAGAAAACCTCAATGTATGAGGACGGTTTTTCCTCGATATCTCCACGGATCCTGGGCCGAAGGAAGGCAGACTTGGTAGGCAGTTGGGGGGTCCCAAGGCGCGTCGATAGACACCAAAAACGTAGGGGGTGACCACTCAAAATTCCGAGCGCCAGCCAGAAAACTGTGTTTTCGGCGGCGTCAGCGGGTTTTGAGGAGATATAAGTCCGAAAGGCACGTCGTTTCACACACAAACAATACTCTATCACTCGCGCGGCACTAAGACCTTTATTTTGGTATAAAATTGAGCGTTTTAGCGTAACTTTGCAATTTTTAACGATTTAAACTCGGGAGCGAAGCGAAAAACGGTGCTATCTCGAGCGCTCGAGTG
>OX494456.1:10082500-10101743 GCA_950381575.1 Plusia festucae
GTCAACCCCTCCCATCCTTAGAATCGGGGTGTCATAAACAAGCTTTCTTGTGAGCAACATCGCTTGGGTTTTATGCGGAGCAAACGAAAGCTTGTTTCGAACACCCCAGCTCCGAACGAGTTCGAGGGCGACATTGGCATGTCGCTGCACCTCTGACGCTGTATACCCGGCGAATAGTAAAACCACGTCATCGGCGAACGCTTGGCAGCGGACTCCTTCCGCGTCCAGCAGCTTAAGAAGGGAATCCAGGAGGAGGTTCCAGAGGATCGGTCCACCAATCGACCCCTGGACGCACCCTTTCTGGGTCTCTCGGACGTGCTCGACTCCCGCATACCGCAGCTTTACACATCTGCCGTCTAAGTAGCTGTCCAGTAGTCTCCTGAGATTGACCGGACACTGTTCCTCAGCCAGTCTGACCCTAATGGCAGGCCACCATGCGCTATCAAAAGCCCCCTCTATATCTAGCGAAACGAGCGTTACTAGCTTTTTAGCCTTGATTTCCGCTGTGATTTCGTTCACCAGAGTATAGAGGGAGTCCTCCGTGCTTCTTTGTGGCATGAAGCCAAACTGGCGAGTACTCAGTCGCGGTACCAGGTACCACTGGAGCCTTGCTACTACCATTTTTTCCAGGACTTTACCGAGGACAGGTAGCAGGCCGATTGGCCTGTACGACTTTGTCAATCGGTAGTCGTCCTTGCCCGGCTTCCTCAGTACTACCACCGTGGCCTCCTTCCAAGCCTTTGGAAAGTGGCCAAGGCTGAGGCATTTGTTGGCCAGGGCAAGGAACGATTCGGAGTCCTGGAAAATGGCTTGACGGCAGATGTCGGCTGTAAAGCCATCTGCTCCTGGCGCCTTCCTGGGGTTAAAAGCTAGGACCGAGGACTTCAGCTCGTGCGCTGTAAAAGGCGAGTCATGTATCTCACCATGGACCCGCTCGTTTACCCGCTTCGAGAGATGCCTGATAGCCCTCTGGTCCTCGCTGTCCTCACCTTCCAGATCTTCTGGGTAAAAGGTTTCCGCCAGAAAGGCAGCCGAATCAGCGGGGTCGAGAGCTACGCCGTCTTTCAGCAGAGCGACGTCCTCCTGTCGCTTTATGGTTCGACCTATCACCCTATAGATCCCCTCCCAGACTCCCTCCCTGTCTTGTTTGGTGCAAAACTCCTTCCAGCTTTGAACTTGGGCCGATTTCGCCTTCTTTTCATATTCCTCTTTTACTTTCAGGTACTCAGCAACGACACCCTCTCTCCGGACAGGCGCAGCGCAACGGATCCTTCTCCTCCTGGTAGCGACCATCTTCTTGAGGACTGCGAGTTCTTCGGACCACCACGGCAAGGTAAGTTTATCTTTATATTTCTTTTTAGGGATTGTATCTATGCATGTTTTGTTTATTATGTTTATGTATGTATTAACAGTTTTTTCCAAATCTTGTGTATTGCTTATTTTTTCTATTTCGTTTTTATCAATTTTGTTTTCTATTTTTAATTGTCCCAGTTTCTCACGAAACTGGGACCAATTAGCTTTCTTTGTGTTGAACTTTCTAGTTGTTGGTTTAATGGCTATGCCGTTTGATTTAATTAAGTTTATTTCAAATACAATGCCGTTGTGGTCCGAGCTCGTCATTCCTACGTCCACACGCCAGTCCTGTACCAGGTCGAGGAGGTCCGCCGAGCATGCCGTGATGTCCACGTGGCTGCTGTAGATTTTTCCGCCGCGGATGGTGTCAAAAGTAGGAGTGGTGCCGCTATTGAGTACCTGTAAGTCCAACTCTCCGAGCAGTCCACAGAGTTCCTCTCCTCGGATGTCCTCGACTCTACTCCCCCACCAAGGGCTTTTGGCGTTGACGTCGCCTCCGACAATCAGGTTCCTGGGTCCTGAGGTGATCAAGATAGGGCTGCAGGGGCTTATCTGGCTCAAAGTAGAGCGAGACCACCACGAGTTCCCAGGCGCTGGTCCGGATCCTCACCACAACGATGTTGTGTGTGGTGAGTTCCTGGCACTGCATGACGTCCAGATCTGAGTTGAAGACCGCTACTGCGGCCTTTACAGTGCCACTTCCATTTTCCAGCGCCTGGAATATTCTCGACCCGCGGTAGTCCCGCATCCTTCGTATGCCACCCACATATGGCTCCTGGATCAAAGCCACTGCAACCCCCCGATCCGTAGCACCCTGAAACAGCTCAGCGGTAGCCAGTTCCTTTCGCTGGAGGTTCGCCTGTATTATCGGGTATGCTGCCCTGGTGGAGGTTGTGGTGCCGACATCTACCATGGAGCCCTCAGCAGTACGCTATTTTTGCTCTAGCCAACGCTTCCCACCTGCGTCGGACGGGACAGTCAATGCTAAAAGCGTTGTGCCCCGTCATTTCCAATTTAGCTTTAACGCAGTTGCAGCAGGTGGGGTTGGCGTTGGCGAGCTTCTCTGCGCAGTCTTTACGCTGGTGAGGTTAGGTTAGGTTAGGTTAGGTTAGGTTAGGTTAGGTTAGGTTAGGTTAGGTTAGGTTAGGTTAGGTTAGGTTAGGTTAGGTTAGGTTAGGTTAGGTTAGGTTAGGTTAGGTTAGGTTAGGTTAGGTTAGGTTAGGTTAGGTTAGGTTAGGTTAGGTTAGGTTAGGTTAGGTTAGGTTAGGTTAGGTTAGGTTAGGTTAGGTTAGGTTAGGTTAGGTTAGGTTAGGTTAGGTTAGGTTAGGTTAGGTTAGGTTAGGTTAGGTTAGGTTAGGTTAGGTTAGGTTAGGTTAGGTTAGGTTAGGTTAGGTTAGGTTAGGTTAGGTTAGGTTAGGTTAGGTTAGGTTAGGTTAGGTTAGGTTAGGTTAGGTTAGGTTAGGTTAGGTTAGGTTAGGTTAGGTTAGGTTAGGTTAGGTTAGGTTAGGTTAGGTTAGGTTAGGTTAGGTTAGGTTAGGTTAGGTTAGGTTAGGTTAGGTTAGGTTAGGTTAGGTTAGGTTAGGTTAGGTTAGGTTAGGTTAGGTTAGGTTAGGTTAGGTTAGGTTAGGTTAGGTTAGGTTAGGTTAGGTTAGGTTAGGTTAGGTTAGGTTAGGTTAGGTTAGGTTAGGTTAGGTTAGGTTAGGTTAGGTTAGGTTAGGTTAGGTTAGGTTAGGTTAGGTTAGGTTAGGTTAGGTTAGGTTAGGTTAGGTTAGGTTAGGTTAGGTTAGGTTAGGTTAGGTTAGGTTAGGTTAGGTTAGGTTAGGTTAGGTTAGGTTAGGTTAGGTTAGGTTAGGTTAGGTTAGGTTAGGTTAGGTTAGGTTAGGTTAGGTTAGGTTAGGTTAGGTTAGGTTAGGTTAGGTTAGGTTAGGTTAGGTTAGGTTAGGTTAGGTTAGGTTAGGTTAGGTTAGGTTAGGTTAGGTTAGGTTAGGTTAGGTTAGGTTAGGTTAGGTTAGGTTAGGTTAGGTTAGGTTAGGTTAGGTTAGGTTAGGTTAGGTTAGGTTAGGTTAGGTTAGGTTAGGTTAGGTTAGGTTAGGTTAGGTTAGGTTAGGTTAGGTTAGGTTAGGTTAGGTTAGGTTAGGTTAGGTTAGGTTAGGTTAGGTTAGGTTAGGTTAGGTTAGGTTAGGTTAGGTTAGGTTAGGTTAGGTTAGGTTAGGTTAGGTTAGGTTAGGTTAGGTTAGGTTAGGTTAGGTTAGGTTAGGTTAGGTTAGGTTAGGTTAGGTTAGGTTAGGTTAGGTTAGGTTAGGTTAGGTTTTTTTTTTTTTTTTTATTTTTGGTTAGGTTAGGTTAGGTTAGGTTAGGTTAGGTTAGGTTAGGTTAGGTTAGGTTAGGTTAGGTTAGGTTAGGTTAGGTTAGGTTTTTTTTTTTTTTTTTTTTTTTCTTTGTGGTGATGAATATCGCACGCCACTCTTTGACATTTGCCTATCAAAGACGTTGCTGATCGGTTTTTAATTTTAGTACAATTTTCATTGCTTTTTGAATCGGATTAGTTTTACTGCCATTATAATTATATTACATTTGTTTATGTTACTGTGTATTTTACATTTATTTATTTTGCTTATATAAGAATTTCTGTATTTTCTGCTTTTGTTTTTCTTTTTTGCATAATGCTCTTTTTATGCATGTTCCATTTGCAGTGCATCTTTTAGTTCTTTTATTGCATATCGCTTTTTATGCGTTTTGTGGTTTTCGCTTTTATGTATGTTTCATTTATTATATCCTATTTTCTAAGCCCTAGCTGTAGCGCATAGTTTAGCTCATTCATATCAGTAATTTTGCTTTTCCATCTTATGCATCGTTCCATCTGCAAGAGGTATATACTTCAATATATAGTCTTACAGCTTTTCTTTATTTACTTACCCTTTTCTATCATATTACTAACAGTGAATATCATGCTTCTCAACCATGGCCCAGAATAACGTTTCTTAAAATTAGTATGATTTTGCTTAATTTTTCGAGACCACTTCGCACCGCGATATACAGACCCGAAGAAGTTTCTTATTATTATTTTAAAAAGTGAGACAGCTTTATTTTTAACCTGCGTAAGAACCCGCTGCTTGTTGCTGCCCGCATATATTATTCCAGGGTTGCTTTTACTAGGACACCTGACTTGTGTTTGTTTTTGTGTTTTTGTGTGTTTATGTGTGTTTTTGTTTGTTGTGTGTTTTTGCGTGTTTTTGTTTGTTGTGTGTTTTTTGTGCTTTGTGTTGTGTTTTATGCGCTTTGTTGTGTGTGTTGCTTTACAGACCTGCTTAGGGCTAATATATTTAACTTCTCTCAATTGTTCCATCTTCATATGAAGCTGGTGCCAATTTGATGTCCTGGTCATTACATTTTGCCTGGTCATGTGTTTTATGAATGTGTCTTTGTTTTTAGTGTGGCGTCGGTGTCTTTTTTGTTGGACTCTAGGTTTTCGGTTGCTGTCTCTCTCTTTTTTCATCACAGTGTCCTCAGGAATATGCAACAGTGGATCGTGCGATTGCATCCCACCGCCTCCGCGTTGGGCAGTCCAGGTCGAAGGAGTCGTGGTCTGTCACATCCTTTTTCTCTTCACTGCAGTTTTTGCATATTGCTGCTTTTCCAGCCTGTCGATGAGGACAGTCGGTCCGAAGGTGGCCAGGGTCACAGCAATACGAACAAAGGTCCCCCTTTTCTGTACACAGCTTTCTCCCGTGACCGAAGCCGAGACACCTCGTGCATTGGATCAGAGGACTTTGATCCACAACTCTGACCCTCTGCAGATCTACGTGTGCTCGGCCGGCTGTAATCAGGCGCTGCCATACTGGGGGCGAGACCTGCACCACCACATGGTTTTCGAGGAGGTTTCTTGATCGCTTCCTGTATTTCACCGAGACCCTGACGTCCTCCGCACTGATGTCGCGCAGCAAATGTGCATTCTGTTTTGTGACCGCCTTGATGATGTCATCGTCCGTGTTGTATTTCATCACGTCCAATAACACCACCAAGGGGTCCCGGTTCACTGCGTCTTCAACGACGAAGCGTTCGGCTGTCCCACCCAGTCGGTCCTTGACCGCTTGCAGCTCCACCTTGCTGTGGCACCCCACTATCACCTTTTGATCCCCTGCTTTTCTTACTTTATCGATACGTATGCCATTTTCTTTCGCATCCACTGCAGCTCTAATCATGTCCACAAGATTGCTACTTGTGTCAATCGGCTCTGTGGACTTAACTATGATAGAGTGCATGGGCTTTGGTAGGGCTGTGGCCATTCCAGCCGCTACCCTGGCATACGTATTTTTAGAGGGGATCTCCGTTACGCTCGTGTGGCTGGTCTCCTCCAGAACTTTTGTGTTCTTTTCCAGAGCCTTTTTTAGTTCTCCGGCTGTGTTGTTGCTGTCTCTCATCAGCTTCGAGTGCTCTGCTAATGAGGATAGCAATTGGGAGACCTGCGCTCTTCCCGACTCGATCCTTTGTTCATCCTCCCTTTGCTCCTTTTCCTTCCATAGCTGTGGGTCATACTCGTCTTCCCTCTCCACACGAGTTGACGCGGGTAGTGAAGAAGGTGCGGATTTGTGAACCTCCTCCCCCTTCACAAGCTGGTAGAGCCTGTCGATGGCCTGTGTGACGTCCGCTTTTATATCAGTTTTTAAATTTCTTGACGCATTCAGAGCAGTCTTAGCCTTCGTCACCCAGGCCCTCGCCTCCTTGACTCTGTCAGCTCGCGCAGTGGTCGGGATTATTTTAACCGCCTCCGGCAGAGATTGAGGTGCTGGTATCTCCCTCGAAGACGCGTCTGCGCACTGTGGAGCAACCGAGCATTCCTCTGGAAAGAGGACTCTGCCAGCCTCCCACTCTCCTATGCTCCTCCTGACATTAGTTTGGGGCTTGGTAACCGTTGCCGTTCGGTTTACCTTTGTAGGAGAGGTTGGCTGATGTGTTAGGGCGGTTATCTTTTTAGGGGTATGGAACATGGTTGGAGATTCAGGGATTCCACGAGATATTCTTTAGAACCTAGGCTAACCCTAACCTAACAGTAATTATTAATTCGTAAGATTGTAAAAGTTGTAAATTCGGTATAAAATTGTAAAAATTGTATATAGTAAATTTAAAATTGTATAATATGATTTAAAATAGGGATAATTGTATAAATAATAAAATTAAATTAAATTTTTGTGATTTGTAAATTATTTAAAATGTTTATGGCGTATTCTACTCGCCAGACTGCTGCGGGCCCAACTTCCACAATCCAACGATGCGAATACGATCAGTGTCCAGGACGAAATCTTCCGGGAAAATCGAGAACACAATAAAATTTTTGAAATTTTTTAATTATTTTCTAAAAATTTTATTGGTACACCCAGCGTGTGGTACACTGTTAGGTAGGCCTTGAAGAGACCTTCAATCTGAATTAGATATTAAACAGTTTATTAAAGATGGTTATTGAATACGAGGAATTTAAGAAAAAATTTTATGTTTTTAGAGAATAAATATAGTAAATATTAAAATTTTGAAATCAAAGTGAAAATCGTTGAAAAGTTCTTGATGAGACCTAAACGTCAGTGGAGAAACTAAAGGAATCCGCCAATAAACAAAAAAGTTATACGCCGTCAAAATTATTATAAAAGTAAAATATATATTTTCACGAAAATTGTGAAAAAGTTATAAATTTTTCACGTGTGTTTGACAACTCACGGTATAGGTAAATTCTTAAGCTACCCGACGACACCAGAACGAAGTCTGTAGGTCAGCCGGTTCCAGAGATATCGCCTCCCAAGTCAGATGAAACACAAATATATGGGGGCAAAAGTCTCCGGAATTGATATGCCTGATCACAAATGGGTGGGTGGGCGGGCCAGAAACAAATTTTTTCACGTTTTCCTGGTGGTCGGAGCACCACGTGAGTGGTGTCGGCAGATCGGGCTCGACGCCCTCTATCCAACGACGGGAATAACGGATGGTATCCGGGAACAAATTTTCCGGGAAAACCGCGAAAAACAGGAAAAATTTCGGAAAAATCTAATTATTTAAAAAATTTTGTATAGACACACCCTACGTGTGCTATATCGTTGAATAGGTCTTTAAGAGACCTTTAATTAGAATATAATATTGGCTAGTTTTAGAAAAAGAATTTACTTAGAAAATGTTTTAAATGAATTTTTATGTGATTTTTTATAAAAAATTTGAAAATATATAAACTTTAAGTGCCAAATGGGGTGTCGTTAGAAAGATCTCGTCGAGATCTACGCGTCAACGCAAAAATCAAGAAAATCCGATAATAAGCAGCAGAGTTATAAATGGATAAAATATACACAATTAAAAAATATCAATTTTCATGAAAATTATGAAAATGTTAAAGTTTTTCCGCGTGTAAAAGCGCGGAACGTTATAGTATAGTCAAAAAGAAACTGTGTATAAAGAAAACCCGACCAAAATCAAGCAATTAACAAAAAAGTTGTCGAACGTTCTTTGTAATATGTGTCGGGGTTAGGTGGATTTGATGTACTTGTGAACTATCTCAATACAAATGTATGAGAAAACAAGTAACTAATTTTTTCACGTTCTCCTGGTGGTCGGAGCACCACGTGAGTGGTGTCGGCAGATCGGGCTCGACGCCCTCTATCCAACGACGGGAATAACGGATGGTATCCGGGAACAAATTTTCCGGGAAAACCGCGAAAAACAGGAAAAATTTCGGAAAAATCTAATTATTTAAAAAATTTTGTATAGACACACCCTACGTGTGCTATATCGTTGAATAGGTCTTTAAGAGACCTTTAATTAGAATATAATATTGGCTAGTTTTAGAAAAAGAATTTACTTAGAAAATGTTTTAAATGAATTTTTATGTGATTTTTTATAAAAAATTTGAAAATATATAAACTTTAAGTGCCAAATGGGGTGTCGTTAGAAAGATCTCGTCGAGATCTACGCGTCAACGCAAAAATCAAGAAAATCCGATAATAAGCAGCAGAGTTATAAATGGATAAAATATACACAATTAAAAAATATCAATTTTCATGAAAATTATGAAAATGTTAAAGTTTTTCCGCGTGTAAAAGCGCGGAACGTTATAGTATAGTCAAAAAGAAACTGTGTATAAAGAAAACCCGACCAAAATCAAGCAATTAACAAAAAAGTTGTCGAACGGTTAGGTTAGGTTAGGTTAGGTTAGGTTAGGTTAGGTTAGGTTAGGTTAGGTTAGGTTAGGTTAGGTTAGGTTAGGTTAGGTTAGGTTAGGTTAGGTTAGGTTAGGTTAGGTTAGGTTAGGTTAGGTTAGGTTAGGTTAGGTTAGGTTAGGTTAGGTTAGGTTAGGTTAGGTTAGGTTAGGTTAGGTTAGGTTAGGTTAGGTTAGGTTAGGTTAGGTTAGGTTAGGTTAGGTTAGGTTAGGTTAGGTTAGGTTAGGTTAGGTTAGGTTAGGTTAGGTTAGGTTAGGTTAGGTTAGGTTAGGTTAGGTTAGGTTAGGTTAGGTTAGGTTAGGTTAGGTTAGGTTAGGTTAGGTTAGGTTAGGTTAGGTTAGGTTAGGTTAGGTTAGGTTAGGTTAGGTTAGGTTAGGTTAGGTTAGGTTAGGTTAGGTTAGGTTAGGTTAGGTTAGGTTAGGTTAGGTTAGGTTAGGTTAGGTTAGGTTAGGTTAGGTTAGGTTAGGTTAGGTTAGGTTAGGTTAGGTTAGGTTAGGTTAGGTTAGGTTAGGTTAGGTTAGGTTAGGTTAGGTTAGGTTAGGTTAGGTTAGGTTAGGTTAGGTTAGGTTAGGTTAGGTTAGGTTAGGTTAGGTTAGGTTAGGTTAGGTTAGGTTAGGTTAGGTTAGGTTAGGTTAGGTTAGGTTAGGTTAGGTTAGGTTAGGTTAGGTTAGGTTAGGTTAGGTTAGGTTAGGTTAGGTTAGGTTAGGTTAGGTTAGGTTAGGTTAGGTTTTTTTTTTTTTTTTTTTTTTTTTTTTTTTTTTTTTTTTTTTTTTCTTGGTTTGGATGCTGTCTATCCCTCTGACGTGGTGATCAGAGTCCTTGGGCTTCGGAACAGATTGCTGCGGACGTTTATTTTGGTTGAAAAATGTTTGGGGTTAGGGAAATGTGGGTTCTTGCCTTTAAAACAAATGCACCAGTGCTTTTGCATTGTTTTTTTTTATTTGCCACTTTGCCAAAAAGTTTTTTCATGCATTAACATGAACGCTTTTTATTGTAGCTCATGTGCACGACGGTTATTTGTAGGCGTTTCAAGAGCCTCAATGTCAGACCCTCTGCTTCCAGCGTCTTTTCGTCTCTTGAGTGTCGTCGACCCACAGCGGCACGATACGTCGGATTGATTTTCTAAATTTGCCCATTTTCTGCAGAAAATGGACTCAATTTGTTTGCGCCAATCTTTTTTACTGGACTTCGTGCCGCTGCTAGTCGGAACCTTATCGACTAATTGACAAATCCATGCTGGACCCAGAGGGCCCGGCAGATGCTTTATGCTGACCGCTTGGCTGCTCCACGTTTCTGCCAATTCTGCAAAGGGGCCCTCAGCAGTACGCTGTTTTTGCTCGAGCCAACGAGTCCCACCTGCGTCGGACGGGGCAGTCCATACTGAAAGCATTGTGCCCCGTCTCTTCCAGTTTTGCAACAATGCAGTTACAGCAGGTGGGAGTTGCGTTGGCGAGTTTCTCAGCGCAGGTGCTTCGCTGGTGGGGGCCCCCGCAGTATCCGCACTTCTCAGCGGTTTGAGTGCAGAGGCGTCTGCTGTGGCCGTACCCCAGACACATCGAGCATTGGACCAGTGGTGACTGGTCCTCCACCCGGATGAGCTGGAGGTCGACATACACCTCAGACGCCTCTACCAACCTGTTCCAGAGGGAGGGCGATACTCTGGCGACCACGTGTGACATAAGGGCATTCCGAGCCTTTTTACGGAATTTTATTTCCACCCGATCGTCACCAGCTGGGAGGTCGCGGAACAACCTCTTGTTTTGCATCCTCAGGAATTCTATGATGTCCTCATCCTTATGAAAGGTGAGGACATCCCTGAGGATGACGAGGGGGTCCTGGTTCATCACCTCCTGGACTACGAGCTGCTGGTCTGCAGACTCGATTCTGGTCCGGACCCTGTTCCGCTCCTCTTCACTTCTACAGCTGATGACGATCTTCTGGTCTTTGGCCTTCCGTACCCGGTCGATCTTGATGCCCTCAGTCTTTGCGTTGATCGCCTTTCGCACCCTCCCCAGGACTTCCTCCCCTGTTTCGATTTCGTCCCTGGACGTGACCACTACTGAGTGCAGTGCGGTCGGCTCCGGGCGTCTTCGCCCCTTTGCCGCCACACTTGCATATGTAGCCACCTCCAGGGAGTCCCTTTTACTCTGTAGAGCCATTTTTAGCTCCTCCGCCTTCTCGCTGCTCTCCTTCATTAGCTTACTGTGTTCAGCCAGTGAAGAGAGCAGCTGAGAAATCTCCGCCTTTCCCACGGCATCAGGTGTTTGAGCCACTTCCCGGTTTTGCTGCGGCTTGTCCGTCTGGTCACCCACAGAGTCTGCCAAAGGCACCGGCGAAGAAGGGCATACGGACTTTCCGACTTTGGCCTCCTTTATAATGGCGTACAGTCCGTCGATGGCTTGGGTGACGGAAGCCTTAATATCGGTCTTGAGATTGCGCGAAGCACTAAGAGCACTCTTGGCTTTCGTCACCCAAACCCTCGCCTCCTGCAGCCTATTTTGACGGCTCGAGGAGACCGGGCTGTCCTCCGGGAAGAGCACCGTTCCAACTCCTCGCTCCCCCATGTCTCTCTGGACTTTGGTCCGAGTCAAAAATGCGCTTGGTTTCTGCGGCAATTTTGGGGGAGTGATTTGTGAAGAGGGGTCAATAGTGTTTTTGGCGGGGGTGCGGAACATCTTATTTCCGAGAATAGGAGAGAGGAAGGTAACTCCCTAACCAAACCGAACCCAACGTTGTATAATGGTAAGTTTGTAAAAGTTTTAAATACAGTGTGTTAATCTAAATCTTGTATAAGTTGTAAAATTGTATAAAATGTTGTATAATAAAATAATAAAACGGAGAATAATTGATAAAATAAATTAAAATTAAATAATTAGAAAAAATTTTATTTTAAAATATGGTCGAGGCGATATCTCTTACTGTTCGGGCGAATCCTATTCGCTGGTCAGTAATAACGGCTGCGATCGCTCTGCTGTGTAGCCGATTTTGCAGGGAAACACTTCTTGCTAAGCAAGAAGTGCCCAAAATCGACTCGTCAAATCCAAATTTAGGGTACCTGTTAGACAGGAACGCGGGCCTAAATGTAGCCTCAGGACCAAGATGTCCCAAACTACTATAAAAAGAAGGAGCAATCGCTAACCTATCCGACAACACCAGCCGCAGGTCTCTAGCCCTACCGGTACCGGAGATATTGCCCGTCAAAGTTGGTGAGTAGCAAAAACGGAGGGGCAAAAACTCTCCAGAATCGATATACCCAATGAAATAAGGGTGGGTGGGCGGGCGAAAACCTGTATTTTTTCGCGTCTCCTGGTGTTCGGAGCACCACGTGAGTGGTATCGGCAGATCGAGCTCGACGCCCTCTATCCAACGACGGGAAAAACGAATGGTATCCGGGAAGAAATTTTCCGGGAAAACCGCGAAAAACAGTAAAAATTTTCGAAAAATTTAATTATTTAAAAAATGTTGTATAGTCACACCCTATGCGTGCTACATCGTTGAGTAGGTCTTTAAGAGACCTTTAATTTGAATATAATAAAGACTAGTTTCGGAAAATGAATTTACTTGGAAAATGTTTTTAATGAATTTTAATAAGATTATTTATGAAAAATTTGTGAATTATTGAAATTTAATAACCAAATGGGGTGTCGTTAGAAAGATCTCGTCGAGATCTACGCGTCAACGCAAAAATCAAGAAAATCCACCAATAAACAGCAGAGATATATCAAACTAAAAATATACACAATTAAAAATATCAATTTTCATGAAAATTATGAAAATGTTATGGTTTTTCCGCGTGTAAAAGCGCGGAACGTTATTAAAAAGTCAAAAAGAAATTGTGTTCAAAGAAAACCCGACCAAAATCGAACAAATAACAAAAAAGTTGTCAACGTTTTCTTATAATATGTCGGTTAGGTTAGGTTAGGTTAGGTTAGGTTAGGTTAGGTTAGGTTAGGTTAGGTTAGGTTAGGTTAGGTTAGGTTAGGTTAGGTTAGGTTAGGTTAGGTTAGGTTAGGTTAGGTTAGGTTAGGTTAGGTTAGGTTAGGTTAGGTTAGGTTAGGTTAGGTTAGGTTAGGTTAGGTTAGGTTAGGTTAGGTTAGGTTAGGTTAGGTTAGGTTAGGTTAGGTTAGGTTAGGTTAGGTTAGGTTAGGTTAGGTTAGGTTAGGTTAGGTTAGGTTAGGTTAGGTTAGGTTAGGTTAGGTTAGGTTAGGTTAGGTTAGGTTAGGTTAGGTTAGGTTAGGTTAGGTTAGGTTAGGTTAGGTTAGGTTAGGTTAGGTTAGGTTAGGTTAGGTTAGGTTAGGTTAGGTTAGGTTAGGTTAGGTTAGGTTAGGTTAGGTTAGGTTAGGTTAGGTTAGGTTAGGTTAGGTTAGGTTAGGTTAGGTTAGGTTAGGTTAGGTTAGGTTAGGTTAGGTTAGGTTAGGTTAGGTTAGGTTAGGTTAGGTTAGGTTAGGTTAGGTTAGGTTAGGTTAGGTTAGGTTAGGTTAGGTTAGGTTAGGTTAGGTTAGGTTAGGTTAGGTTAGGTTAGGTTAGGTTAGGTTAGGTTAGGTTAGGTTAGGTTAGGTTAGGTTAGGTTAGGTTAGGTTAGGTTAGGTTAGGTTAGGTTAGGTTAGGTTAGGTTAGGTTAGGTTAGGTTAGGTTAGGTTAGGTTAGGTTAGGTTAGGTTAGGTTAGGTTAGGTTAGGTTAGGTTAGGTTAGGTTAGGTTAGGTTAGGTTAGGTTAGGTTAGGTTAGGTTAGGTTAGGTTAGGTTAGGTTAGGTTAGGTTAGGTTAGGTTAGGTTAGGTTAGGTTAGGTTAGGTTAGGTTAGGTTAGGTTAGGTTAGGTTAGGTTAGGTTAGGTTAGGTTAGGTTAGGTTAGGTTAGGTTAGGTTAGGTTAGGTTAGGTTAGGTTAGGTTAGGTTAGGTTAGGTTAGGTTAGGTTAGGTTAGGTTAGGTTAGGTTAGGTTAGGTTAGGTTAGGTTAGGTTAGGTTAGGTTAGGTTAGGTTAGGTTAGGTTAGGTTAGGTTAGGTTAGGTTAGGTTAGGTTAGGTTAGGTTAGGTTAGGTTAGGTTAGGTTAGGTTAGGTTAGGTTAGGTTAGGTTAGGTTAGGTTAGGTTAGGTTAGGTTAGGTTAGGTTAGGTTAGGTTAGGTTAGGTTAGGTTAGGTTAGGTTAGGTTAGGTTAGGTTAGGTTAGGTTAGGTTAGGTTAGGTTAGGTTAGGTTAGGTTAGGTTAGGTTAGGTTAGGTTAGGTTAGGTTAGGTTAGGTTAGGTTAGGTTAGGTTAGGTTAGGTTAGGTTAGGTTAGGTTAGGTTAGGTTAGGTTAGGTTAGGTTAGGTTAGGTTAGGTTAGGTTAGGTTAGGTTAGGTTAGGTTAGGTTAGGTTAGGTTAGGTTAGGTTAGGTTAGGTTAGGTTAGGTTAGGTTAGGTTAGGTTAGGTTAGGTTAGGTTAGGTTAGGTTAGGTTAGGTTAGGTTAGGTTAGGTTAGGTTAGGTTAGGTTAGGTTAGGTTAGGTTAGGTTAGGTTAGGTTAGGTTAGGTTAGGTTAGGTTAGGTTAGGTTAGGTTAGGTTAGGTTAGGTTAGGTTAGGTTAGGTTAGGTTAGGTTAGGTTAGGTTAGGTTAGGTTAGGTTAGGTTAGGTTAGGTTAGGTTAGGTTAGGTTAGGTTAGGTTAGGTTAGGTTAGGTTAGGTTAGGTTAGGTTAGGTTAGGTTAGGTTAGGTTAGGTTAGGTTAGGTTAGGTTAGGTTAGGTTAGGTTAGGTTAGGTTAGGTTAGGTTAGGTTAGGTTAGGTTAGGTTAGGTTAGGTTAGGTTAGGTTAGGTTAGGTTAGGTTAGGTTAGGTTAGGTTAGGTTAGGTTAGGTTAGGTTAGGTTAGGTTAGGTTAGGTTAGGTTAGGTTAGGTTAGGTTAGGTTAGGTTAGGTTAGGTTAGGTTAGGTTAGGTTAGGTTAGGTTAGGTTAGGTTAGGTTAGGTTAGGTTAGGTTAGGTTAGGTTAGGTTAGGTTAGGTTAGGTTAGGTTAGGTTAGGTTAGGTTAGGTTAGGTTAGGTTAGGTTAGGTTAGGTTAGGTTAGGTTAGGTTAGGTTAGGTTAGGTTAGGTTAGGTTAGGTTAGGTTAGGTTAGGTTAGGTTAGGTTAGGTTAGGTTAGGTTAGGTTAGGTTAGGTTAGGTTAGGTTAGGTTAGGTTAGGTTAGGTTAGGTTAGGTTAGGTTAGGTTAGGTTAGGTTAGGTTAGGTTAGGTTAGGTTAGGTTAGGTTAGGTTAGGTTAGGTTAGGTTAGGTTAGGTTAGGTTAGGTTAGGTTAGGTTAGGTTAGGTTAGGTTAGGTTAGGTTAGGTTAGGTTAGGTTAGGTTAGGTTAGGTTAGGTTAGGTTAGGTTAGGTTAGGTTAGGTTAGGTTAGGTTAGGTTAGGTTAGGTTAGGTTAGGTTAGGTTAGGTTAGGTTAGGTTAGGTTAGGTTAGGTTAGGTTAGGTTAGGTTAGGTTAGGTTAGGTTAGGTTAGGTTAGGTTAGGTTAGGTTAGGTTAGGTTAGGTTAGGTTAGGTTAGGTTAGGTTAGGTTAGGTTAGGTTAGGTTAGGTTAGGTTAGGTTAGGTTAGGTTAGGTTAGGTTAGGTTAGGTTAGGTTAGGTTAGGTTAGGTTAGGTTAGGTTAGGTTAGGTTAGGTTAGGTTAGGTTAGGTTAGGTTAGGTTAGGTTAGGTTAGGTTAGGTTAGGTTAGGTTAGGTTAGGTTAGGTTAGGTTAGGTTAGGTTAGGTTAGGTTAGGTTAGGTTAGGTTAGGTTAGGTTAGGTTAGGTTAGGTTAGGTTAGGTTAGGTTAGGTTAGGTTAGGTTAGGTTAGGTTAGGTTAGGTTAGGTTAGGTTAGGTTAGGTTAGGTTAGGTTAGGTTAGGTTAGGTTAGGTTAGGTTAGGTTAGGTTAGGTTAGGTTAGGTTAGGTTAGGTTAGGTTAGGTTAGGTTAGGTTAGGTTAGGTTAGGTTAGGTTAGGTTAGGTTAGGTTAGGTTAGGTTAGGTTAGGTTAGGTTAGGTTAGGTTAGGTTAGGTTAGGTTAGGTTAGGTTAGGTTAGGTTAGGTTAGGTTAGGTTAGGTTAGGTTAGGTTAGGTTAGGTTAGGTTAGGTTAGGTTAGGTTAGGTTAGGTTAGGTTAGGTTAGGTTAGGTTAGGTTAGGTTAGGTTAGGTTAGGTTAGGTTAGGTTAGGTTAGGTTAGGTTAGGTTAGGTTAGGTTAGGTTAGGTTAGGTTAGGTTAGGTTAGGTTAGGTTAGGTTAGGTTAGGTTAGGTTAGGTTAGGTTAGGTTAGGTTAGGTTAGGTTAGGTTAGGTTAGGTTAGGTTAGGTTAGGTTAGGTTAGGTTAGGTTAGGTTAGGTTAGGTTAGGTTAGGTTAGGTTAGGTTAGGTTAGGTTAGGTTAGGTTAGGTTAGGTTAGGTTAGGTTAGGTTAGGTTAGGTTAGGTTAGGTTAGGTTAGGTTAGGTTAGGTTAGGTTAGGTTAGGTTAGGTTAGGTTAGGTTAGGTTAGGTTAGGTTAGGTTAGGTTAGGTTAGGTTAGGTTAGGTTAGGTTAGGTTAGGTTAGGTTAGGTTAGGTTAGGTTAGGTTAGGTTAGGTTAGGTTAGGTTAGGTTAGGTTAGGTTAGGTTAGGTTAGGTTAGGTTAGGTTAGGTTAGGTTAGGTTAGGTTAGGTTAGGTTAGGTTAGGTTAGGTTAGGTTAGGTTAGGTTAGGTTAGGTTAGGTTAGGTTAGGTTAGGTTAGGTTAGGTTAGGTTAGGTTAGGTTAGGTTAGGTTAGGTTAGGTTAGGTTAGGTTAGGTTAGGTTAGGTTAGGTTAGGTTAGGTTAGGTTAGGTTAGGTTAGGTTAGGTTAGGTTAGGTTAGGTTAGGTTAGGTTAGGTTAGGTTAGGTTAGGTTAGGTTAGGTTAGGTTAGGTTAGGTTAGGTTAGGTTAGGTTAGGTTAGGTTAGGTTAGGTTAGGTTAGGTTAGGTTAGGTTAGGTTAGGTTAGGTTAGGTTAGGTTAGGTTAGGTTAGGTTAGGTTAGGTTAGGTTAGGTTAGGTTAGGTTAGGTTAGGTTAGGTTAGGTTAGGTTAGGTTAGGTTAGGTTAGGTTAGGTTAGGTTAGGTTAGGTTAGGTTAGGTTAGGTTAGGTTAGGTTAGGTTAGGTTAGGTTAGGTTAGGTTAGGTTAGGTTAGGTTAGGTTAGGTTAGGTTAGGTTAGGTTAGGTTAGGTTAGGTTAGGTTAGGTTAGGTTAGGTTAGGTTAGGTTAGGTTAGGTTAGGTTAGGTTAGGTTAGGTTAGGTTAGGTTAGGTTAGGTTAGGTTAGGTTAGGTTAGGTTAGGTTAGGTTAGGTTAGGTTAGGTTAGGTTAGGTTAGGTTAGGTTAGGTTAGGTTAGGTTAGGTTAGGTTAGGTTAGGTTAGGTTAGGTTAGGTTAGGTTAGGTTAGGTTAGGTTAGGTTAGGTTAGGTTAGGTTAGGTTAGGTTAGGTTAGGTTAGGTTAGGTTAGGTTAGGTTAGGTTAGGTTAGGTTAGGTTAGGTTAGGTTAGGTTAGGTTAGGTTAGGTTAGGTTAGGTTAGGTTAGGTTAGGTTAGGTTAGGTTAGGTTAGGTTAGGTTAGGTTAGGTTAGGTTAGGTTAGGTTAGGTTAGGTTAGGTTAGGTTAGGTTAGGTTAGGTTAGGTTAGGTTAGGTTAGGTTAGGTTAGGTTAGGTTAGGTTAGGTTAGGTTAGGTTAGGTTAGGTTAGGTTAGGTTAGGTTAGGTTAGGTTAGGTTAGGTTAGGTTAGGTTAGGTTAGGTTAGGTTAGGTTAGGTTAGGTTAGGTTAGGTTAGGTTAGGTTAGGTTAGGTTAGGTTAGGTTAGGTTAGGTTAGGTTAGGTTAGGTTAGGTTAGGTTAGGTTAGGTTAGGTTAGGTTAGGTTAGGTTAGGTTAGGTTAGGTTAGGTTAGGTTAGGTTAGGTTAGGTTAGGTTAGGTTAGGTTAGGTTAGGTTAGGTTAGGTTAGGTTAGGTTAGGTTAGGTTAGGTTAGGTTAGGTTAGGTTAGGTTAGGTTAGGTTAGGTTAGGTTAGGTTAGGTTAGGTTAGGTTAGGTTAGGTTAGGTTAGGTTAGGTTAGGTTAGGTTAGGTTAGGTTAGGTTAGGTTAGGTTAGGTTAGGTTAGGTTAGGTTAGGTTAGGTTAGGTTAGGTTAGGTTAGGTTAGGTTAGGTTAGGTTAGGTTAGGTTAGGTTAGGTTAGGTTAGGTTAGGTTAGGTTAGGTTAGGTTAGGTTAGGTTAGGTTAGGTTAGGTTAGGTTAGGTTAGGTTAGGTTAGGTTAGGTTAGGTTAGGTTAGGTTAGGTTAGGTTAGGTTAGGTTAGGTTAGGTTAGGTTAGGTTAGGTTAGGTTAGGTTAGGTTAGGTTAGGTTAGGTTAGGTTAGGTTAGGTTAGGTTAGGTTAGGTTAGGTTAGGTTAGGTTAGGTTAGGTTAGGTTAGGTTAGGTTAGGTTAGGTTAGGTTAGGTTAGGTTAGGTTAGGTTAGGTTAGGTTAGGTTAGGTTAGGTTAGGTTAGGTTAGGTTAGGTTAGGTTAGGTTAGGTTAGGTTAGGTTAGGTTAGGTTAGGTTAGGTTAGGTTAGGTTAGGTTAGGTTAGGTTAGGTTAGGTTAGGTTAGGTTAGGTTAGGTTAGGTTAGGTTAGGTTAGGTTAGGTTAGGTTAGGTTAGGTTAGGTTAGGTTAGGTTAGGTTAGGTTAGGTTAGGTTAGGTTAGGTTAGGTTAGGTTAGGTTAGGTTAGGTTAGGTTAGGTTAGGTTAGGTTAGGTTAGGTTAGGTTAGGTTAGGTTAGGTTAGGTTAGGTTAGGTTAGGTTAGGTTAGGTTAGGTTAGGTTAGGTTAGGTTAGGTTAGGTTAGGTTAGGTTAGGTTAGGTTAGGTTAGGTTAGGTTAGGTTAGGTTAGGTTAGGTTAGGTTAGGTTAGGTTAGGTTAGGTTAGGTTAGGTTAGGTTAGGTTAGGTTAGGTTAGGTTAGGTTAGGTTAGGTTAGGTTAGGTTAGGTTAGGTTAGGTTAGGTTAGGTTAGGTTAGGTTAGGTTAGGTTAGGTTAGGTTAGGTTAGGTTAGGTTAGGTTAGGTTAGGTTAGGTTAGGTTAGGTTAGGTTAGGTTAGGTTAGGTTAGGTTAGGTTAGGTTAGGTTAGGTTAGGTTAGGTTAGGTTAGGTTAGGTTAGGTTAGGTTAGGTTAGGTTAGGTTAGGTTAGGTTAGGTTAGGTTAGGTTAGGTTAGGTTAGGTTAGGTTAGGTTAGGTTAGGTTAGGTTAGGTTAGGTTAGGTTAGGTTAGGTTAGGTTAGGTTAGGTTAGGTTAGGTTAGGTTAGGTTAGGTTAGGTTAGGTTAGGTTAGGTTAGGTTAGGTTAGGTTAGGTTAGGTTAGGTTAGGTTAGGTTAGGTTAGGTTAGGTTAGGTTAGGTTAGGTTAGGTTAGGTTAGGTTAGGTTAGGTTAGGTTAGGTTAGGTTAGGTTAGGTTAGGTTAGGTTAGGTTAGGTTAGGTTAGGTTAGGTTAGGTTAGGTTAGGTTAGGTTAGGTTAGGTTAGGTTAGGTTAGGTTAGGTTAGGTTAGGTTAGGTTAGGTTAGGTTAGGTTAGGTTAGGTTAGGTTAGGTTAGGTTAGGTTAGGTTAGGTTAGGTTAGGTTAGGTTAGGTTAGGTTAGGTTAGGTTAGGTTAGGTTAGGTTAGGTTAGGTTAGGTTAGGTTAGGTTAGGTTAGGTTAGGTTAGGTTAGGTTAGGTTAGGTTAGGTTAGGTTAGGTTAGGTTAGGTTAG
>OX494457.1:9197060-9242060 GCA_950381575.1 Plusia festucae
GGCTGCGCCCCGTTCGGAGGAGAGGATGGAGTCCTAATGGACCAAGTCCATCCGCACCTCTTCCTTCAGGGGAATCTCAACCACTCTGCTGGTGCTCAGGATCTTTTCCTACAGGTGCTGGCAGAGTGGGAGATCGACGTTGCGGCAGTGGCGGAGCCGTACTTTGTTCCCTCCCGGTCTAACTGGGCGGGGGACCGTGACGGTTCCGTAGCCATCGTTGCCGCAACGGGCAGCCGTTCCAGACCCCTACAAGTCGTCCGTAGGGGATCTGGGTATATCGCCGCGTTTTGGGGGCCATACGCCGTCGTGGGCGTATACTTCTCCCCGAACAGGGGTCTCGCCGAGTTCGAGTCATTCGTGGCCGAGCTTGAGACCCTCGTTCGGACGTTGGCACCTCGCCCGGTCCTTTTGCTGGGAGACCTCAATGCCAAGTGCACGGCATGGGGGGAACCGGCCACAGACCGACGCGGGGAAATGCTGGAGGAGTGGGCCTTCGGTTTGGACCTTGTCCTACTCAACCGAGGCCGCGCCCAGACATGCGTCCGGCACAACGGCGGGTCCATTGTGGACCTGTCGTTTTGCTCCCCGGCCATTGCCGGACGCATCAACGACTGGCGAGTCGTCGTGGGGATGGAAACGCTGTCCGATCACAGGTACATTCGGTTCAGCGTCTCCCCTTCAGGGCAGCCCAGGGTTCGGCCGACCCCGAACTCGGGCGCCCCACGATGGGCCCTCAAGAAAATTGACAGGGAACTGCTAATCGAGGCGGCCATAGTCAGTGACTGGTGTGCACCTCCGTCGGGTCTCTCGATTGACGACGAGGCGGAGCTGTTTCGTAGCACCCTCACAGCGGTGTGCGACGCAGCGATGCCTCGGGTCCGGAGAAGACCCAATAGGCGGGCCGTCTACTGGTGGTCGCCAGAGATAGCAGGGCTTAGGCGGGCGTGTATCGAGGCGCAACGCCGTTATACACGCCATCGTTCTAGGCGCAGGGACGAGGCCGCAGCGGCCCCTCTTTACGAGGCCTACCGCGCGGCCAGATCGAGTCTCCGCCTGGCCATCCTGCGCGCGAAAGCCGCAGCGAGGCAGGAGATGCTAGAGGAGCTGAACCGGGATCCGTGGGGTCGCCCGTACCTGGCGGCGCGGAACAAACTTCGCGTCGCGGCGCCCCCGCTCACGGAGTCCATGGAACCTCGGCTCCTCCGGAACATCGTTTCGTCCCTGTTCCCATCTCACCGGACTGACTTTATCCCTCCAGCTATGGGTACCGCGCACTCGCGCGTTCAGCTGGAGGAGATAACCGAAGGAGAGTTCGAGGCGTCGACCCAGCGCCTCCGGACTAAGACGACTGCTCCTGGACCTGACGGGGTACCGGCTCGGGCTATTGCCTTGGCTGTGGGTCCCCTGAAGGACCGGCTGCGGGGTCTCTTCAACGCCTGTTTAGTGGCGGGGAGATTCCCCAAAGTCTGGAAGACGGGGCAGCTCGTCCTCCTTCGCAAGGACGGACGTCCGGCCGATTCGCCTTCGGGCTATCGGCCTATAGTCCTGCTGGACGAGGCGGGCAAGCTCTTCGAGCGCGTCATCGCCACCCGCATCGTCCGGCATCTGACTGGTACGGGACCCGACCTGTCGGCGACCCAGTTTGGCTTCAGGGCGGGGCGGTCCACGCTGGACGCCCTGAGCCGGGTTAGGGGGTTCGCTGCGGAGTCTGCGGCGCGGCGCGGGCTGGCTCTGGCGGTGTCACTCGACATCGCCAACGCCTTCAACTCGCTGCCGCACCAGTGCATAGAGTCGGCGCTCCGATACCACGGGGTGCCGGCCTATCTGCAGCGCATCGTGGCGGACTACCTACGCGACAGGTTTGTCACCTTCACCGGAACGACGGGCCCGCTGCGGCAACGGACCGGGCGCGGTGTTCCACAGGGGTCAGTCTTAGGACCTCTCTTGTGGAACATCGGGTACGACTGGGTGTTGCGCGGTGCCCTGTTCAGCGGGATGGAGGTCGTCTGCTATGCAGACGACACTCTGGTGTTGGTGACAGGGTCAGACCAAGAGGAGTGCATCCGGCGTGCGACCTGCGGCGTTCATCTCGTCGTGGGTCGCATCCGGTTGCTCGGACTGGACGTCGCTCTGGGGAAGACCGAGGCACTTGTGCTGTACGGCCCCCGGAGACGTCCCACCACCGGTGCGTGCCTGACAGTGGAGGACGTGAGGGTCCCGCTGTCGGGCACGATGAAGTACCTCGGACTGGTCCTCGACGGGCGGTTGAGCTTCCGGGAGCACTTCAAGCGGTTGGCGCCGAAGCTTCGGCTCGCCGCAGCTGCCCTCGGAAGGCTCCTGCCGAACGTAGGGGGCCCCGATGTAGGGTGTCGCCGTCTATACGCATCGGTCATCCGATCGATGGCGTTGTACGGCGCACCCATTTGGAGTGACGCACTGACGGCCGACAGCCGGGCGGTTCTTCTTGGTGCACAGCGTGCTGTCGCCAACAGAATAGCCCGAGCTTACCGGACCGTCGGTCACGAGGCCGCGTGTGTCTTGGCCGGGACACCGCCCTGGGATCTGGACGCGAAGGCGTTAGCGGACCTTTACACCCGCTACGCCGAGCTCCGGTACCGGGGTAGGGAACCCCTGCCGAGGCACCGCGAAGTCTGGCGGAGGCAGGCCCGCCTCGCCGTTATGCGGAATTGGGAGCTTCGGCTCGCGAGACCGACGGCGGGGCGGAGGACCGTGGAGGCGATCCGCCCACATCTCCGTTTGTGGGTGGAGAGGCGGTACGGTTTATTGACCTACCGCCTCACGCAAGTCCTGACCGGGCACGGGGCCTTCGGCCACTATCTGTGCCTGGTCGCCCGGAGGGAGCGGACGACTGCGTGCCACCAGTGCGGCGACGGTGATGACACCGCGCTGCACACGTTGGCCGCATGTCCCGCCTTCGCCGAGCCTCGCGCCGTCCTCCAGGCGGCGCTGGGAGGCGTAGACGTCTCCGCGCTGTCGGCTGTTGTCGCTGCTGCGCTCAGCAGTCGCACGGCGTGGGACGCACTGTCCTCCTTCTGCGAGACCGTTATGTCCCAGAAGGAGGCAGAGGAGCGCGCTCGGGAGGACGACCCCGACGCGCCCCAAATACGCCGACGTCGAGTGGGGCGACGCAGGGCCGCGCATGAGCGCGCCCTTCCGCCCTGACTAGGGTCCTGGGCGACGGACACGGGGGTGTCCGTCGACCGACAATAGGACCCACGACGTAGGGCCACATTTCGTGCTTCGGGTGTGGCCCTGATACGAGGCGGCGAGGCCGACGCTCTTTACACGTCGGCCTCCAAACAATCACGAAAGTGAGCCGCCGGCCCCTATTGGCCGGCGGATCCCCGCGGTTGGTGCGTGATGAATTGCTATGCATTGCCACGCACCAACACGAAACGCGGATGACGTTGCACGGCGGTTCAGGTTTAGTCGGTAAGAGTCCGACACTACCCACTCGCTCCCCCGAGCGGGTGGGTGTCCATGAGGATTCCCCCGCCTTACCAAAAAAAAAAAAAAAAAAAAAAAAGGTTAGGTTTTCGGGCGACGCAGGTGCTCTCGGGGCACGGTTGCTTCGGGAAGTACCTGTGTCGCATAAACAGGGAGCCGGACGCCCGGTGTCATCACTGCGTCCATTGCGGGGAGGACACGGCGCGGCATACGCTGGCAGAGTGTGCCGCATGGGAGGGGCCGCGCCGTGCCCTCGTCGCTAGAGTGGGAGCCGACCTGTCGCTGCCGGCCGTGATCCGAGCTATGGTCGGTGGCGCAGAGTCGTGGGACGCGGTGATCTCCTTCTGCGAGACAGTCATGTCGCAGAAGGAGGCTGCGGAGAGGGAGAGGGAGATCGCGACCTCTCTCTCGAGCCGCAGCAGGCGCACCGGGCGTCGGCGGAGGGCGGACAACGCCCTCCTCCAACCCCCCTAAATCGGTCCAGGGGCGGCGGATCCGGGGACATCCGTCGCCCTCCACCAACTGGACCCGAGGAGGCGGCGCGTCGCGTTCCTCGCGCGCGCCTCTTAAGCGATGCGTCACGGGGGGAGTTTAACACCTCACTCCCCCCCTGACGGGACGGGGCCCGCGGCAGCGGGCCGGCCATCGGTCGGAGGTTGCGGAGGCATTTAACATTCCCGCGACCTCCGACTATAATGGGCGAGGGAACGCCGGGGTGGTTTTAGCCGGTAGGAGTCCGGCACGCCCCTCCGCCTCTCCCCAGGCGGAGGATGTCCATGAGGATTTCCCCCCGTAAAAAAAAAAAAAAAAAAAAAAAAAAAAAAAAAAAAAAAAAAAAGGTTAGGTTAGGTTAGGTTAGGTTAGGTTGCTCCCTGTCGTTTCGGGCGACGCAGGTGCTCTCGGGGCACGGTTGCTTCGGGAAGTACCTGTGTCGCATAAACAGGGAGCCGGACGCCCGGTGTCATCACTGCGTCCATTGCGGGGAGGACACGGCGCGGCATACGCTGGCAGAGTGTGCCGCATGGGAGGGGCCGCGCCGTGCCCTCGTCGCTAGAGTGGGAGCCGACCTGTCGCTGCCGGCCGTGATCAGAGCTATGGTCGGTGGCGCAGAGTCGTGGGACGCGGTGATCTCCTTCTGCGAGACAGTCATGTCGCAGAAGGAGGCTGCGGAGAGGGAGAGGGAGATCGCGACCTCTCTCTCGAGCCGCAGCAGGCGCACCGGGCGTCGGCGGAGGGCGGAGGGCGGACAACGCCCTCCTCCAACCCCCCTAAATCGGTCCAGGGGCGGCGGATCCGGGGACATCCGTCGCCCTCCACCAACTGGACCCGAGGAGGCGGCGCGTCGCGTTCCTCGCGCGCGCCTCTTAAGCGATACGTCACGGGGGGAGCTTAACACCTCACTCCCCCCCTGACGGGACGGGGCCCGCGGCAGCGGGCCGGCCATCGGTCGGAGGTTGCGGAGGCATTTAATATTCCCGCGACCTCCGACTATAATGGGCGAGGGAACGCCGGGGTGGTTTTAGCCGGTAGGAGTCCGGCACGCCCCTCCGCCTCTCCCCAGGCGGAGGATGTCCATGAGGATTTCCCCCCGTAAAAAAAAAAAAAAAAAAAAAAAAAAAAGGTTAGGTTAGGTTAGGTTAGGTTAGGTTAGGTTAGGAGGCCGCGCTGTATGAGGTGTACCGCGCGGCTAAGGAGTCTCTGAAGCTGGCCATCGGCGAGGCGAAGACGCGTTCGAGGGAGGAGATGTTGGCGACCCTGGACCGGGACCCGTGGGGGCGCCCCTATCGGAGGGTGCGAGGGAAACTCCGTCCCTGGGGCCCCCCACTCACAGAGGGTCTCGAGCCCCAGTTGTTGGACGAGGTGGTCGCCACGCTCTTCCCCGCGAGGGAGGAACGCGTTCCGCCGCCGATGGCTGTGCCTGCAGCTTCGGAGACTTCGGAGGAAAGTGCCAGCGTCCCTGAGGTGACACAACCAGAGCTGAGCGCGGCCGTGATGCGGCTCCGGGCCAAGAACACTGCCCCGGGGCCCGACGGGGTACCCGGCCGCGCTCTCGTTCTCGCTCTGGGGGCTCTAGAGCCCCAACTGAGGGGACTCTACTCCGCGTGCCTGGAGCGGGGCCAGTTTCCCGCATTGTGGAAGAGCGGTCGACTGGTCCTGCTCAGGAAGGCGGGGCGCCCGGCGGACTCGCCGTCGGCGTACCGGCCCATCGTGCTGCTGGACGAGGTGGCCAAGCTCTTCGAGCGTATAGTCTCGGGCCGCCTCGTCAGCCACTTGAGTGGGGATGGGCCGGACCTCGACGGCAGTCAGTATGGGTTCCGGAGAGGGCGCTCCACTATTGACGCCATCATGCGGGTTAGAGTCCTGGCGGAGGATGCGGTGTCCCGGGGTGGGGTGGTGCTGGCGGTGTCCTTGGACATCGCCAACGCGTTTAACACCCTGCCCTGGAGTTGTATTAGGGAGGCACTTCGCTATCATCGAGTGCCTTCCTACCTCCGCCGCGTGGTTGGGGCCTATTTGGCGGAAAGGTGTGTCACCTACGTGGGACGCGACGGCAGAGGCCGGCGCGACATGTCGTGCGGTGTTCCACAGGGTTCGGTACTTGGGCCGCTCCTGTGGAACATCGGGTACGACTGGGTGCTGAGGGGCGAGCGTCTCCCGGGGGTGGACCTGACGTGTTACGCGGACGACACGCTGGTCACCGTTCGGGGGAGCTCGCACAGGGAGGCAGCGATGCTCGCTACGGCTGCGGTCTCACAGGTGGTGGGCCGCATCCGGCGCCTGGGCCTGGAGGTGGCCCTCGACAAGTCGGAGGCCATAGTTTTTCATGGCCCCCGACGGGCGCCGCCGCCGGGACTGCACATCGTGGTCGGGGGGGCCCGGATAGCTGTCGAGCCCACCATGAAGTACCTTGGTCTGGTGCTCGACAGCAGGTGGGACTTCGGCCCCCACTTCCGGCGGCTGGTGCCCAGGTTGATGGGCGCGGCGGGCGCGCTTGCATCGCTGCTTCCCAACTTGGGGGGCCCGAGCACCGCCTGTAGGCGGTTGTACGTGGGGATCGTGCGATCCATGGCCCTGTATGGGGCCCCAGTGTGGGCGGGTGACCTGACGGCCCGTGCCTTCGCAATACTGCGAAGGCCGCAGAGGGCGATGGCCGTCAGGGTCATCAGGGGGTATCGCACGATCTCCTACGAGGCGGCTTGTGCACTGGCCGGATCCCCGCCGTGGGACCTGGACGCGAGGGCCCTCGCGTCAGTATATCGCTGGCGCGAGGAGGCGCGAACGCGGGGCGAAGGACTGGCGCCGCGGCAGATAGAGCGGCGCCGGGACGAGCTCCGCCGGGTCCTGGTGGCGGAATGGCGGGAAAGGCTTTTGCGCCCTACCGCCGGCCTCGCTACCGTCGAGGCGATCCGGCCAGTGCTCGAGGAATGGCTCGGGAGGAGGCACGGCTCCCTGTCGTTTCGGGCGACGCAGGTGCTCTCGGGGCACGGTTGCTTCGGGAAGTACCTGTGTCGCATAAACAGGGAGCCGGACGCCCGGTGTCATCACTGCGTCCATTGCGGGGAGGACACGGCGCGGCATACGCTGGCAGAGTGTGCCGCATGGGAGGGGCCGCGCCGTGCCCTCGTCGCTAGAGTGGGAGCCGACCTGTCGCTGCCGGCCGTGATCCGTGCTATGGTCGGTGGCGCAGAGTCGTGGGACGCGGTGATCTCCTTCTGCGAGACAGTCATGTCGCAGAAGGAGGCTGCGGAGAGGGAGAGGGAGATCACGACCTCTCTCTCGAGCCGCAGCAGGCGCACCGGGCGTCGGCGGAGGGCGGACAACGCCCTCCTCCAACCCCCATAAATCGGTCCAGGGGCGGCGGATCCGGGGACATCCGTCGCCCTCCACCAACTGGACCCGAGGAGGCGGCGCGTCGCGTTCCTCGCGCGCGCCTCTTAAGTGATGAGTCACGGGGGGAGTTTAACACCTCACTCCCCCCCTGACGGGACGGGGCCCGCGGCAGCGGGCCGGCCATCGTCGGAGGTTGCGGAGGCACTTAACATTCCCGTGACCTCCGACTAAAATGGGCGAGGGAACGCCGGGGTGGTTTTAGCCGGTAGGAGTCCGGCACGCCCCTCCGCCTCTCCCCAGGCGGAGGATGTCCATGAGGATTTCCCCCCGTAAAAAAAAAAAAAAAAAAAAAAAAAAAAAAAAAAAAAAAAAAAAAAAAAAAAAAAAAAAAAAAAAAAAAAAAAAAAGTTTAGGTTAGGTTAGGTTAGGTTAGGTTGAGGACACGGCGCGGCATACGCTGGCAGAGTGTGCCGCATGGGAGGGGCCGCGCCGTGCCCTCGTCGCTAGAGTGGGAGCCGACCTGTCGCTGCCGGCCGTGATCAGAGCTATGGTTGGTGGCGCAGAGTCGTGGGACGCGGTGATCTCCTTCTGCGAGACAGTCATGTCGCAGAAGGAGGCTGCGGAGAGGGAGAGGGAGATCGCGACCTCTCTCTCGAGCCGCAGCAGGCGCACCGGGCGTCGGCGGAGGGCGGACAACGCCCTCCTCCAACCCCCCTAAATCGGTCCAGGGGCGGCGGATCCGGGGACATCCGTCGCCCTCCACCAACTGGACCCGAGGAGGCGGCGCGTCGCGTTCCTCGCGCGCGCCTCTTAAGCGATACGTCACGGGGGGAGTTTAACACCTCACTCCCCCCTGACGGGACGGGGCCCGCGGCAGCGGGCCGGCCATCGGTCGGAGGTTGCGGAGGCCATTAACATTCCCGCGACCTCCGACTATAATGGGCGAGGGAACGCCGGGGTGGTTTTAGCCGGTAGGAGTCCGGCACGCCCCTCCGCCTCTCCCCAGGCGGAGGATGTCCATGAGGATTTCCCCCCGTAAAAAAAAAAAAAAAAAAAAAAAAAAAGGTTAGGTTAGGTTAGGTTAGGTTAGGTTCTAGATCGGGATCCGTGGGGGCGTCCCTACCGTTGGGTACGGGGCAAGTTGCGTCCCTGGGCGCCCCCACTGACGCAGACCATGCAGCCCCGGCTGCTAGAGGCGGTGGTGTCGGCCCTCTTCCCTGAGCGAGCGGAACACGTTCCGCCGGCGATGGCTTCGCCCTCAGCCGCGGACTCTCCAGAGGAGGAGAGCACCGATGTCCCCGAGGTGACGCAAGCAGAGACGAGAGCCGCCGTGTCGCGGCTCCGGGCTAAGAACACGGCACCCGGACCCGACGGAGTTCCTGGTCGAGCTCTCGTCCTGGCTCTGAAGGAGCTAGAGCCCCAGCTGAGGGGGCTCTTCACGGCATGTCTTGGGCGGGGTCAGTTTCCCAGTGTGTGGAAGGAGGGGAGGCTGGTCCTGCTCAGGAAGGAGGGGCGCCCGGCGGACTCACCGTCCGCGTACCGGCCCATAGTGCTGCTCGACGAGGCGGGCAAACTTTTTGAGCGAATTATCGCAGATCGCCTCGTCAGCCACTTGTGCGGAGAGGGGCCGGACCTGGACGAGAACCAGTTTGGTTTTCGTCGGGGGCGCTCCACCATAGACGCCATCATGCGCGTGAGGGCCCTGGCGGAGGAGACGGTGTCCCGGGGCGGGGTGGTGCTGGCGGTGTCACTAGACATCTCCAACGCATTCAACACCCTGCCCTGGAGCTGTATTCGGGAGGCCCTTAAATATCATCGTGTGCCTCCCTACCTCCGCCGTACAGTAGGGGCCTACCTTGAAGGTAGATGCGTCACCTATCGGGGACGTGACGGTGTCGGTCAGCACCTCATGTCGTGCGGTGTCCCACAGGGTTCGGTCCTGGGACCGCTCCTGTGGAACATCGGCTACGACTGGGTGCTGAGAGGCGAGCTCCCGTCGGGCGCCGACTTGACGTGTTATGCGGACGACACGCTTGTCACTGCCCGGGGGAGTTCGCACAGGGAAGCGGCGTTGATAGCCACGGCTGCGGTATCACAGGTGGTGAACCGCATCCGGCGCCTGGGCCTGGAGGTGGCCCTGAACAAGTCGGAGGCCATGGTGTTTCATGGCCCCCGACGGGCGCCGGCGCCGGGATCACACATCGTGGTCAGTGGGACCCGAATAGCTGTCGAGTCCACCATGAAGTACCTAAGATTGGTGCTCGACAGCCGATGGGAATTCGGGCCCCACTTCCGGCGACTGGCGCCCAAGCTGCTGGGCGCGGCGGGCGCGCTTTCAACGCTGCTTCCCAACATGGGGGGCCCGAGCGCCGCCTGTAGGCGGTTGTACGTGGGGATCGTGCGGTCCATGGCCCTGTACGGGGCCCCCGTGTGGGCGATGGACCTGGCGGCCAGCACTCTCGCCATTCTGCGTAAACCGCAGAGGGCGATGGCCGTCAGGGTCGTCCGCGGGTACCGCACGATCTCCCACGAGGCGGCTTGCGTCCTGGCCGGATCCCCGCCCTGGGACCTAGAGGCGAAAGTACTCGCGTCATTGTATCGATGGCGCGAGGAAGAGCGGGCACGGGGCTCGAGACCGGCGCAGCGGCAGATCGCGCTGCGCCGAGAAGAGCTCCGTAGGGTCCTAGTGGCGGAATGGCGGCAGAGGCTTCTGCGCCCTGCTGCCGGCCTCGCGACCGTCGAGGCGATCCGGCCAGTACTCGACGACTGGCTCGGGAGGAGGCATGGCTCCCTGTCGTTCAGGGTGGTGCAGGTGCTGTCGGGGCATGGCTGCTTCGGCAAGTACCTGTGCCGCATAGGCAGGGAGCCGGACGCTCGGTGCCACCACTGCGTCCATTGCGGGGAGGACACGGCGCAACACACGCTCGCCGAGTGTGTGGCTTGGGAGGAGCAGCGCCGTGTCCTCACGAACGAAGTAGGAGGCGATCTGTCGCTGCCGGCCGTGGTGCGGAGGATGGTCGGTAGCGCAGAGTCGTGGGACGCGGTGGTGTCCTTCTGCGAGGACGTGATGTCGCAGAAGGAGACTGCGGAACGGGAGAGGGAGATCTCCACTCCCTTCCCCGGCCGCAGAAAGCGCACCGGGCGCGGAAGAAGGGCGGACAACGCCCTCTTCCGCCCCCCATGAACGGGTCCAGGGGCGACGGACTTGGGGAAGTCCTCGTCCCCATCGACCGGACCCGAGGCGGCGGCGCGCGCGGGTGTCGGCGCGCGCCTCTGAGGCGGTGCGCGGGGTAGTCGAACGCCTCACTACCTCGCGCACGAGACGAGGCCCGGACTGACCGGGCCAGCACTAGTGGGGGGCTGCGGACGAATTCGGATTCCCGCGGCCCCCCGCGCACGTGCGTGGAGGAGACACCGGGGGGTTTTAGCCGGTAGGAGTCCGGCACGCCCCTCCGCCTCTCCCCAGGCGGAGGATGTCCATGAGGATTTCCCCCCGTAAAAAAAAAAAAAAAAAAAAAAAAAAAAAAAAAAAAAAAAAAAAAAAAAAGGTTAGGTTAGGTTAGGTTAGGTTAGGTTAGGTTAGGTTAGGTTGACGGCCCGCGCCTTCGCAATACTGCGAAGGCCGCAGAGGGCGATGGCCGTCAGGGTCATCAGGGGGTATCGCACGATCTCCTACGAGGCGGCTTGTGCACTGGCCGGATCCCCGCCGTGGGACCTGGACGCGAGGGCCCTCGCGTCAGTATATCGCTGGCGCGAGGAGGCGCGAACGCGGGGCGAAGGACTGGCGCCGCAGCAGATAGAGCGGCGCCGGGACGAGCTCCGCCGGGTCCTGGTGGCGGAATGGCGGGAAAGGCTTCTGCGCCCTACCGCCGGCCTCGCTACCGTCGAGGCGATCCGACCAGTGCTCGAGGAATGGCTCGGGAGGAGGCACGGCTCCCTGTCGTTTCGGGCGACGCAGGTGCTCTCGGGGCACGGTTGCTTCGGGAAGTACCTGTGTCGCATAAACAGGGAGCCGGACGCCCGGTGTCATCACTGCGTCCATTGCGGGGAGGACACGGCGCGGCATACGCTGGCAGAGTGTGCCGCATGGGAGGGGCCGCGCCGTGCCCTCGTCGCTAGAGTGGGAGCCGACCTGTCGCTGCCGGCCGTGATCCGTGCTATGGTCGGTGGCGCAGAGTCGTGGGACGCGGTGATCTCCTTCTGCGAGACAGTCATGTCGCAGAAGGAGGCTGCGGAGAGGGAGAGGGAGATCGCGACCTCTCTCTCGAGCCGCAGCAGGCGCACCGGGCGTCGGCGGAGGGCGGACAACGCCCTCCTCCAACCCCCCTAAATCGGTCCAGGGGCGGCGGATCCGGGGACATCCGTCGCCCTCCACCAACTGGACCCGAGGAGGCGGCGCGTCGCGTTCCTCGCGCGCGCCTCTTAAGCGATACGTCACGGGGGGAGTTTAACACCTCACTCCCCCCCTGACGGGACGGGGCCCGCGGCAGCGGGCCGGCCATCGGTCGGAGGTTGCGGAGGCATTTAATATTCCCGCGACCTCCGACTATAATGGGCGAGGGAACGCCGGGGTGGTTTTAGCCGGTAGGAGTCCGGCACGCCCCTCCGCCTCTCCCCAGGCGGAGGATGTCCATGAGGATTTCCCCCCGTAAAAAAAAAAAAAAAAAAAAAAAAGGTTAGGTTAGGTTAGGTTAGGTTCGCGCCGTGCCCTCGTTGCTGAAGTGGGAGCCGACCTGTCGCTGCCGGCCGTGATCCGAGCTATGGTCGGTGGCGCAGAGTCGTGGGACGCGGTGATCTCCTTCTGCGAGACAGTCATGTCGCAGAAGGAGGCTGCGGAGAGGGAGAGGGAGATCGCGACCTCTCTCTCGAGCCGCAGCAGGCGCACCGGGCGTCGGCGGAGGGCGGACAACGCCCTCCTCCAACCCCCATAAATCGGTCCAGGGGCGGCGGATCCGGGGACATCCGTCGCCCACCACCAACTGGACCCGAGGAGGCGGCGCGTCGCGTTCCTCGCGCGCGCCTCTAAAGTGATGAGTCACGGGGGGAGTTCAACACCTCACTCCCCCCCTGACGGGACGGGGCCCGCGGCAGCGGGCCGGCCATCGGTCGGAGGTTGCGGAGGCACTTAACATTCCCGCGACCTCCGACTATAATGGGCGAGGGAACGCCGGGGTGGTTTTAGCCGGTAGGAGTCCGGCACGCCCCTCCGCCTCTCCCCAGGCGGAGGATGTCCATGAGGATTTCCCCCCGTAAAAAAAAAAAAAAAAAAAAAAAAAAAAAAAAAAGGTTAGGTTAGGTTAGGTTAGGTTAGGTTAGGTTCCAGTGTGGGCGGGTGACCTGACGGCCCGTGCCTTCGCAATACTGCGAAGGCCGCAGAGGGCGATGGCCGTCAGGGTCATCAGGGGGTATCGCACGATCTCCTACGAGGCGGCTTGTGCACTGGCCGGATCCCCGCCGTGGGACCTGGACGCGAGGGCCCTCGCGTCAGTATATCGCTGGCGCGAGGAGGCGCGAACGCGGGGCGAAGGACTGGCGCCGCGGCAGATAGAGCGGCGCCGGGACGAGCTCCGCCGGGTCCTGGTGGCGGAATGGCGGGAAAGGCTTCTGCGCCCTACCGCCGGCCTCGCTACCGTCGAGGCGATCCGACCAGTGCTCGAGGAATGGCTCGGGAGGAGGCACGGCTCCCTGTCGTTTCGGGCGACGCAGGTGCTCTCGGGGCACGGTTGCTTCGGGAAGTACCTGTGTCGCATAAACAGGGAGCCGGACGCCCGGTGTCATCACTGCGTCCATTGCGGGGAGGACACGGCGCGGCATACGCTGGCAGAGTGTGCCGCATGGGAGGGGCCGCGCCGTGCCCTCGTCGCTAGAGTGGGAGCCGACCTGTCGCTGCCGGCCGTGATCCGAGCTATGGTCGGTGGCGCAGAGTCGTGGGACGCGGTGATCTCCTTCTGCGAGACAGTCATGTCGCAGAAGGAGGCTGCGGAGAGGGAGAGGGAGATCGCGACCTCTCTCTCGAGCCGCAGCAGGCGCACCGGGCGTCGGCGGAGGGCGGACAACGCCCTCCTCCAACCCCCCTAAATCGGTCCAGGGGCGGCGGATCCGGGGACATCCGCCGCCCTCCACCAACTGGACCCGAGGAGGCGGCGCGTCGCGTTCCTCGCGCGCGCCTCTTAAGCGATGCGTCACGGGGGGAGTTTAACACCTCACTCCCCCCCTGACGGGACGGGGCCCGCGGCAGCGGGCCGGCCATCGGTCGGAGGTTGCGGAGGCATTTAATATTCCCGCGACCTCCGACCATAATGGGCGAGGGAACGCCGGGGTGGTTTTAGCCGGTAGGAGTCCGGCACGCCCCTCCGCCTCTCCCCAGGCGGAGGATGTCCATGAGGATTTCCCCCCGTAAAAAAAAAAAAAAAAAAAAAGGTTAGGTTAGGTTTTTTTTTTTTTTTTTTTTATTTGAGGACGCTGTTTATCCCTCTAACATGATTAGAGACCTTGAGTGCGATTTGTCCATACATACAGTATAAATTTGTTTAAGGTGTAGGATAGGGGGGGAAGGGTAGGGCAGAGCTGGCTTAAAAAAGTCACCTGCTTCAGCACCTTTCTTGATTTCGGAGATGACTGCTATAGGTTTTTTCCGCAACTCGATGTCATATATTGTGCGTTCATGATCATCATGCTCGTCTATATGTCCCGTGCTTTTTCAACAACCTTTTTAGGAGCAGGAAGGAGTAATTGCGCTCTTGTGCGGGTGATTTTGCCTCTTAGCGGAGGTCTTTCCTGTGAGCTATCTGGAGCTTTTAAAACAACGGTGGATCCACCTTTGACCCTGGCGCGAGATCTAACTGCAAAGGATACATCGAGCCACGACGGTATGGTAACTTTGGTTCCTTTTTCTAATTTATGCGATTTCTTATGAAATCGGACATAATTAATTTTCCACCGTTTTGTTTTGTACTCTTTACCATCGTGACTCGGATCCGTGATCGTTGCTCCCAGATCTCGCTCCGTTACCAAGCCGGCAGGAACTGCTGTGCCCATGTAGCCGCTGCCACATATAGCCACGATGCCCCCCGGGGGGCCCTCAGCAATAAGCGGTCTTTGCTCGAGCCAGCGCTTCCCACTTGCGTCGGACGGGGCACTCCATGCTAAACGCACCATGCCCCGTCTTTTCAAGGTTTGCCTTGACGCAGTTGCGGCAAGTGGGTTGTGCGCTGGCGAGCTTCTCCGCGCATTCTCTCCTATGGTGAGGGCCGCCACAGTGTCCACACTTCTCTTCGGTTTCAGAGCAGAGGCGTCTGGTATGCCCGTACCCCAGACACATCGAGCATTGGACCAACGGGGAGTGGTCCTCCGCTCTGATGAGCTGGAGATCGAGGTACACCTCGGACGCCTCAAGAAACCTGTTCCAAAGAGTCGGGGACACCTTGAGGACAACGTGGCACATGAGCGAGTTTGTTGCCCTTTTTCGGAATCTGACTTCGGCCCGATCGTCACCAGTTGGGAGGTCACGAAACAGGTTGTTCTGCATCCTCAGGAACCCTAGGATTTCCTCGTCCTTGTGCATGTTAAGGACGTCCCTGAGGATGATGAGGGGGTCCTGGTTTTTTGCCACCAGGACCTCTAGCTGATGATCTGCTTCCTCTATACGTGTTTGAACCCTGTTCCGCTCCTCTTCAGTTCTACAACTGATGACGATCCTCCTATCTTTGGCCTTCCTGATTCTGTCTATTTTAATTCCCCCCTCTTTAGCGTTAACCGCTTTTCTAATTTTCCCCAAGACCTCTTCACCAGTCTCCATTTCGTCTTTGGACGCGACCACAACCGAGTGCAGCGCAGTTGGCTCTGGGCGTTTGTGCCCCTTTCCCCCCGCCACCACACCCGCGTATGTGACCGCCTCCAAAGACCCCACCTTTGTTTGAAGGGCCTCTTTTAGTTGCTCCGCTTTCTCGTTGCTCTCTCTCATTAGCTGACTATGTTCAGCTATCGAGGAGAGCAACTGAGAAACCCCGGTTTGGCAAGCCACCTGCATTTCCTTTTCCTCTTCCCGTGGCTGCGGGTCCCCCATGTTTTCCACCATATCTGCACTGCAAGGTGCTGGTGGGGACGGACACATGGGTTTCCCGGATTCGGTTTCCTTGATGAGCTGGTACAGCCCATCGATGGCCTGGATGACGGAAGCCTTTATGTCTGTCTTCAAATTTCTGGATGCGTTGAGAGCTATTTTGGCTTTCGTCACCCATGCCCTCGCCTCCTGTAGCTTATTAGGCTGCACCACGCTGACCGAGATCTCCTCAGGGAAGAGGACCTTGCCCGCCTCCCGCTCCCCCGTGTCCCTCCGGACTTTCGTCTGGGTACGAAAAGCGCTGGACTTCTGCACTAGTTTGGGGGGGGTGGTAGGCGGGGAGGGGCCAGAAGACTGTTTGGCGGGTGTGCGGAACATTTTAACGTATGGAGTGAGATGCCCTGGGAATGTGAGAGGAAACCTTATAACCCAACCCAACCAATTTATTAAATGTAAGTTTGTATAAGTTGTAAATACAGTAGCTATAACTAAATCTTGTATAAGTTGTAAAATTGTATATATAAAAATAAAATAAAATGTGTATAAAATTGAAATAAAAGAGTATTTTTCTAAAATATTTGGCCGAGCGATAACAATCGTTGCATTGGCGAATCTTGCACGCTGGTCTGCTGTAAGGGCCGCGGTTGCCCTGCCCTGCAGCCGATTTAGCAGGCAAACACTTCTTTCAGTCCAAGAAGTGTCCAAAACCGGCTTTTGGTATTAAATTTTTAGTACCTGCTGAACAAGTACGCGTGTCTAAGTAAGGTCTCAAGGCCTGGACCACAGAGACTAAGTTGTAAGGACAGGACAGTCTTTAACAATTACGGCAACACAAACCGCAGCTCTCTAACCCTATCGGTTCCGGAGATATGGCCCGTCAAAGTTGGCAGGTACCAAAATCGGACGGGCAAAATCCCTCCGGAATCGATATGCCCAATGAGATTAGGGTGGGTGGGCGGGCCCGAAACTAATTTTTTCGCGTTTTTCTGGTGGTCGGAGCACCACGTGAGTGGTGTCGGCAGATCGGGCTCGACGCCCTCTATCCAACGACGGGAATAACGGATGGTCTCCGGGAACAAATTTTCCGGGAAAACCGCGAAAAACAGGAAAAATTTCGGAAAAATCGAATTATTTTAAAAAATTTGTATAGTCACACCCTACGTGTGCTATATCGTTGAATAGGTCTTTAAGAGACCTTCAATTTGAATATAATGTCGAATAGTTTTAATGCGAGAATTTAGTAATAAAATGTTTTTAGTGAAAATTAATGTGATTTTTAATAAAAAATTTGAAAAAATTTGAAAATTTATGAGTTTTAAGAACCAAACGGGGTGTCGTTAGAAAGATCTCGTCGAGATCTACACGTCAACGCAAAAACCAGGAACAACCACTGATATACAACAGAGTTATAGCCGATTAAAAATATACACAGTTAAAAATTATCAATTTTCATGAAAATTATGAAAATGTTAAGGTTTTTCCGCGTGTAAAAGCGCGGAACGTTAAAGTATAGTCAAAAAGAAAGTGTATATAAAGAAAACCCGACCAAAATCAAGCAATTAACAAAAAAGTTGTCGACGGTTAGGTTAGGTTAGGTTAGGTTTTTTTTTTTTTTTTTTTTTTTTTTTGTTAAAATAATCGCACGCCACTCTTTGACATTTGCCTATCAAAGACGTTGCTGATCGGTTTTAATCTTTAACAATTCTTATCATTATGTATTTTGCATTTATAATTATTGCTTTATTTTCTGCTTTTGTTCATTTCATTTTATGCTCCTTTCATGCGTCTTTTTTGTTTTTAGTTTATCTTTTTGTTGCATATCGCTCTTTTTATGCGTTTGTGGTGTTTGCTTTTTATTTATGTTTCATTTATTATATCCCATTTTCTAAGTCTTGTCCATAGCACATAGTTTGGCTCGTTCTTATCAGTAATTTTTCTTGTCCATCTTTTACATCGTCCTATCTGCAAGAGGTATATAATTTAATATATAGTCTTACAGCTTTACTTTATAAACTTTCACTTATCTATCGTATTACTGACAATAAATACTATGTTTCTCAACCATGGCCCTAAATAACGAGTCTTAAAATATATAGGATTATGCTTTGTGTCTCGAGACCACTTTCCGCCGCGACATACAGACCCGGAAAAGATTCTTATTTCGATTTTAAAAAGAGAGACTACTTTCACCCTGCTAATGGTTCTTTTTTCCTGTTTAGGACCCTCTCGGGTTTTCACGTAGCGTGAAACTTCAGTTTTAACCTGCGTAAAGACCCACCGCTTGTTGCTGGCCACTAATATTATTTCAGGGTTGCTTCTACTAAGACACCTAGCTTGTGTTTGTTTTTGTGTTTTTGTGTGTTTATGTGTGTTTTTGTTTGTTGTGTGTTTTTGCGTGTTTTTGTTTGTTGTTTGTTTTATGTGCTTTGTTGTGTGTTTTTCTTTACAGACCTGCTTGGGGCTTATATATCTGACTACTGTTAATTGGTCCATCTTCATATTATGAAGCTGGTTCCAATTTAATGTTCTGATCATTATATTTTGCCTGGTCGTGTGTTTTGTGAGTGTTACTTTTTTCAGCTTCACGTTGAAATAGAATTGGGTTTTAGTGTGGCGTCGGTGTCTTTCTTGTGCGTCTATAGATTTTTGTTTGCTGTCTCTCGCTCTTTTCATCGTGTAGTCCTCAGCAATATGCAACAGTGGATCGTGCGATTGCGTCCCACCGCCTCCGCATTGGGCAGTCCAGGTCGAAGGAGTCGTGGTCTGTTGCATCCTTTTTCTCGTCGCTGCAGTTTTTACATTTTGCTGCCTTTCCAGCCTGTCGATGGGGACAGTCGGTTCGAAGGTGGCCAGGGTCACAGCAGTACGAACAAAGGTCCCCCTTTTCTGTACATAGCTTTCTCCCGTGACCGAAGCCGAGACACCTCGTGCATTGGATCAGAGGACTTTGATCCATAACTCTGACCCTCTGCAGATCTACGTGTGCTCGGCCGGCAGTTATGAGGCGCTGCCATACTGGGGGCGAGACCTGTACCACCACATGGTTCTCGAGGAGGTTTCTTGAGCGCTTCCTGTATTTTACTGAGACCCTGACGTCCTCCGCCCCGATGTCGCGCAGCAAATGCGCGTTCTGTTTTGTGACCGCCTTGATGATGTCATCGTCCGTGTTGTATCTCATCACGTCCAATAACACCACCAAGGGGTCCCGGTTTACTGCGTCTTCTATGACGAATCGTTCGGTTGTTCCACCTAGTCGGTCTTTTACCGCTTGCAACTCCTTCTTGCTGTGGCACCCCACTATCACCTTTTGGTCCCCTGCTTTTCTCACTTTATCAATGCGTATGCCATTTTCTTTTGCGTCCACTGCAACTCTAATCATGTCCACAAGATTGCTACTCGTGTCTATCGGCTCTGTGGACTTAACTATGATTGAGTGCATGGGTTTTGGTAGAGCTGTGGCCATTCCAGCCGCTACCCTGGCATACGTATTCCTTGCGGGGATTTCCGCCGCGCTCACGTGAGAGATCTCCAACAAGCCAGTTTTATTTTCCAATGCCTTTTTTAATTCTTCGGCTTTGTTGTTGCTCTCTCTCATCAGCGTAGCGTGGTCCGCTAATGAGGATAGCAATTTGGAAACCTGAACTCTTCCCGCCTCAATCCTTCGTTCCTCCTCCATCCTTTCTTCCTTATCCCTCTGTCGGTGTGGGTCATGCGTGTCCTTACTCTCCACACAAGATGTAGCAAGCAGAGGTGGAGGCACGGTCTTCTGAGCCTCATCTTCCTTTACGAGCTGGAATAGTCTGTCGATGGCCTGCGTGACGTCCGCTTTTATATCTGTTTTTAAATTTCTTGACGCACTTAGAGCGATCTTAGCCTTCGTCACCCAGGCCCTCGCCTCCTGGACTCTGCCAGCTCGCGCAGTGGACGGAATTATTTTGACCGTCTCCGGCAGGGATTTAGGTGCTGGCACTTCACTCGGAACCGCATCTGCGCACTCTGGAGCAGCCGAGCATTCCTCTGGAAAGAGGACTCTGCCAGCCTCCCACTCTCCTATGCTCCTCCTGACGTTCGTTTTCGTTTTTGTAAAGGTTGCCGTTTGGTTAACCTTAGCAGGGGAGGTTGGCTGAAGTGTTGTGGCGGCTATCTTCTTGGGGGTATGAAACATGGTTGGAGATTAAGGGATTCCGCGGATGGTCCCAACCTAACCTAACAATAATAATTAATCCGTAAGTTTGTATAAGTTGTAAAAAGATTTTGTATATGATTTAAAAAAAAAAAAAAAAAAAAAAAAAAAAAAAATGTATATATTAAAATAAAATTTTTGTATAAATTGATTTAATAGGGATAATTGTATAAATTAATAAAATTAATTAAATATTTTCGTGATTTGCAAATAGTTAATCGTATATTTAATTTGTTTCTAGTGAATTCTACTCGCCAGGCTACTATGGGTCTAACTTAAACAATCCAACGATACGTAGACGATCGGTGTCCGGGGCGAAATAATCCGGGAAAATCAAGAAAGCACAAAAAATTTGAAATATATTGCTTATTTTCTAAAAATTTTGTTGGCACGCCTTGCGTATGTACACTATTTGATAGGTCTTGAATAGACCTTTAGTTTTAGACTAATATCTAATAGTTTAAAAAAGAGGGTTTTTTGAAAGGGAAGAATTAAGAAATTTGTACGTTTTTAAAGAATTGTTGTAGTTTCTATTAAAATTTTGAAAACAATGTGGGTATCGTTAAAAAGTTCCCGCTTAGACCTGCACGTCAGCAAAGAAACAAAGGGAATCCGCCAATAAACAAAAAAGTTACACGCAGTCAAAAATATTATAATTGTCAAAAATATATTTTCACGAAAACTATGAAAAAGCTATAAGTTTCTTGAGTGTGTTTGACAACTAACAGTATAGGTCAATCTCTTAGCTATCCAATGACACCAGAACGAGGTCTGTAAGTCAATCGGTCGCAGAGATATCGCCTCCCAAACCTGGTGAGACACGAATGTATGGGGGCAAAAGTCTCCGGAATTGATATGCCTGATCACAAATGGGTGGGTGGGCGGGCCAGAAACAAATTTTTTCACGTTTTCCTGGTGGTCGGAGCACCACGTGAGTGGTGTCGGCAGATCGGGCTCGACGCCCTCTATCCAACGACGGGAATAACGGATGGTCTCCGGGAAGAAATTTTCCGGGAAAACCGCGAAAAACAGGAAAAATTTCGGAAAAATCGAATTATTTTAAAAATTTTGTATAGTCACACCCTACGTGTGCTATATCGTTGAATAGGTCTTTAAGAGACCTTTAATTTGAATATAATATTGGCTAGTTTTGGAAAATGAATTTACTTAGAAAATGTTTTTAATGAATTTTAATAAGGTTTTTTATGAAAAATTTGAAAATTATTGATATTTAATAACCAAATGGGGTGTCGTTAGAAAGATCTCGTCGAGATCTACGCGTCAACGCAAATATCAGGAATAACCACCAATAAGCAGCAGAGTTATAGCAGTTTAAAAATATACACAATTAAAAATATCAATTTTCATGAAAATTATGAAAATGTTAAGGTTTTTCCGCGTGTAAAAGCGCGGAACGTTATAGTATAGTCAAAAAGAAAATGTGTATAAAGAAAACCCGACCAAAATCAAGCAACAAACAAAAAAGTTGTCGAACGTTCTTTGTAATATGTGTCGGGGTTAGGTGGATTTGATGTACTTGTGAACTATCTCAATAGAAATGTATGAGAAAACAAGTAACTAATTTTTTCACGCTCTCCTGGTGGTCGGAGCACCACGTGAGTGGTGTCGGCAGATCGGGCTCGACGCCCTCTATCCAACGACGGGAATAACGGATGGTCTCCGGGAAGAAATTTTCCGGGAAAACCGCGAAAAACAGGAAAAATTTCGGAAAAATCGAATTATTTTAAAAATTTTGTATAGTCACACCCTACGTGTGCTATATCGTTGAATAGGTCTTTAAGAGACCTTTAATTTGAATATAATATTGGCTAGTTTTGGAAAATGAATTTACTTAGAAAATGTTTTTAATGAATTTTAATAAGGTTTTTTATGAAAAATTTGAAAATTATTGATATTTAATAACCAAATGGGGTGTCGTTAGAAAGATCTCGTCGAGATCTACGCGTCAACGCAAATATCAGGAATAACCACCAATAAGCAGCAGAGTTATAGCAGTTTAAAAATATACACAATTAAAAATATCAATTTTCATGAAAATTATGAAAATGTTAAGGTTTTTCCGCGTGTAAAAGCGCGGAACGTTATAGTATAGTCAAAAAGAAAATGTGTATAAAGAAAACCCGACCAAAATCAAGCAACAAACAAAAAAGTTGTCGAACCGGTTAGGTTAGGTTTTTTTTTTTTTTTTTTTTTTATTAGTTTTGGGATGCCGTTATCCCTCTGACATAATCAGAGCCTTTAGTTGCTTCGGTTTCATATGCTAGGTTTTAATTTGGGTATATGATGTGGGGAAGGGGGGTGGTGTAGGGCAAGTGTTGGCTAGTAAGCCACCTGCTTCAGTGCCATTTATGTTCTCATGCTTTCCTCTGCTGCAGGTATTCCGCTAATTGACCGTCTTTTAAAAGGTGGTCAATGATTATCATGCCCTTACCTTTTACTACCTGTGCGGTTCAGTACCTGTTTTACGTGCAGTAAGCCCTGAACAGACGTTGGGTCCGTTTTGCTGCAGTTGACTGGATCTTTTTCAATTTTAATATGCTTCGCCAAGGCTGGAGGGTCACTGAAGGGATTACTTTCGGATCTAGTACAGGTTTTTGAGAATGCATCGAGTCGCGACGGTATGGTAAGTTGGGTTTGCTTCTTTAATTTGTCCGGTTTCACACAAAACCGGACGTAATTAATTTTCCGCCAATTTCTTATGTACTCTCTACCTTCGCGACTCGGACCTGCAATCGTATCATCGACCCTTGTTTGAGCTACTGAGCTCATGTAGCCTCTGTCGTATGTTGCCACTATGTCCCCAGGGAGGCCCTCAGCAGTACGCCGTCTTGGCTCTAGCCAGCGCCTCCCACTTGCGCCGGACGGGGCATTCCATGCTAAACGCACCATGCCCCGTCTTCTCCAGGCTAGCTTTGACGCAGTTGCGGCAAGTGGGTTGAACGCTGGCGAGCTTTTCTGCGCAATCTTTCCTATGGTGAGGGCCGCCACAGTGTCCACACTTCTCCTCAGTTTCGGAACAGAGGCGTCTGGTGTGCCCGTACCCCAGACACATCGAGCATTGGACCAACGGAGAGTGGTCCTCCGCTCTGATGAGCTGGAGATCAAGGTACACCTCGGACGCCTCGAGAAACCTATTCCAGATAGTTGGGGACACCTTGAGGACGACGTGGCACATGAGCGTGTTTTCCGCCTTTTTGCGAAAACGGATTTCGGCCCGATCGTCATCAGTTGAGAGGTCGCGAAACAGGTTTTTGTTTTGCATCCTCAGGAACCCTAGGATTTCCTCGTCCTTGTGGAAGTTAAGGACGTCCCTGAGGATGATGAGGGGGTCCTGGTTTTTGACGACCAGGACGTCGAGCTGGTGGTCAGCTGCCTCGATGCGAGTTTGTATCCTGCTTCGCTCCTCTTCAGTTCTACAACTGATGACGATCTTTCTATCCTTCGCCTTTCTTATCCTTTCAATTTTAACACCCCCCTCTTTTGCGCTTACCGCTTTCCTAACCTTATCCAAAACCTCCTCTCCCGTGTGCATGTCGTCCTTGGAAGCGACCACAACAGAGTGCAGTGCAGTAGGGTCCGGGCGTTTGCGCCCCCTTGCACTCGCCGCCACACTCGCGTATGTGGTCGCCTCCACGGCCTCTTCTTTTAATCGGAGAGCCTCCCTTAACTGTTCCGCTTTCTCGTTGCTCTCCCTCATTAGCTTACTGTGTTCAGCTATGGAGGAGAGCAACTGAGTCACTCCCGTCTGGTCAGCCACCCTTTCCCGTTCCCGTGGCTGCGAGTCCTCCATGTTTCCGTCCACATCCACACCGCCAGGCGCTGGTGGGGACGAGCACCTGGGATTCTCGGATTCGGCCTCTTTGATAAGCTGATACAGCCCATCGATGGCCTGGATGACGGAGGCCTTTATATCCGTCTTCAAATTGCGAGATGCATTGAGAGCTATCTTGGCCTTCGTCACCCAAGCCCTCGCTTCCCGCAACTTACTAGGCTGCATCAAGCTGACCGAAGTCTCCTCGGGGAAGAGGACCTTGCCCGCCTCTCGCTCCTCCGTCTCCCGCCGCACTTTCGTTTGAGTTCGAAAGGCGCTGGACTTCGTCGCTAGTTTGGGGGGGGTTGTTGGTGGAGAGGGGTTGGTGGACTGTTTAGCGGGGGTGCGGAACATTTTGACAATTCGGGGGGTCAGGTGTCTCAGGCGATCTGGGGTGGTAAACCTATCGACCCAACCTAACCAATTTTTGTGAAAGTAAATTTGTAAAAGTTGTAAACTCAGTTAAATAGGTAATTCTTGTAGAAGTTGTAAAAATTGTAAATATAAATATAGTATAAAAAGTAAAAAAAAAAAATATAAAAAATTAAGTTTTAAAATATAATTTAAAAAAAAAAAAGTTGGTCGAATTGACTGTGAAAGCTGTTTGGGTGGGTCTTGCACGCTGGTCTGCTTGTGGGGGACGCGTTAGCTCTGCCCTGTAGCCAACTTAGCAGGAAAACACTTCTTGCTAAGTAAGAAGTGTCCAAAACCGGCCTTTTAAGAAGAAATTTTTGGTATCTGCTTGACAGGTACTCGTGTCAAACTGCAGTCTGAAGACTGAGACCCCCCAAGCAGAGATCATCAAAAAGAGCGATCCTCGGCCCATCCAACGATACCAAATTCAGATCTCTAGCCCTACCGGTTCCAGAGATATAGCCCGTCAAAGTTGGTAGGTACCAAAAACGGGACAGGCAAAAACCTCTGGAATCTATATGCCCAGTGAGATTAGGGTGGGTGGGCGGGCGAGAACCTGAATTTTTTCGCGTCTCCTGGTGATCGGAGCACCACGTGAGTGGTATCGGCGGATCGGGCTCGACGCCCTCTATCCAACGACGGGAAAAACGAATGGTATCCGGGAAGAAATTTTCCGGGAAAACCGCGAAAAACAGTAAAAATTTTCGAAAAAATTTGTTATTTAAAAATTTTTGTATAGTCACACCCTACGTGTGCTATATCGTTGAGTAGGTCTTTAAGAGACCTTGAATTTGAATATAATATTGGCTAGTTTTGGAAAATGAATTTACTTAGAAAATGTTTTTAATGTATTTTAATAAGATTTTTTATGAAAAATTTGTAAATTATTGAAATTTAATAACCAAATGGGGTGTCGTTAGAAAGATCTCGTCGAGATCTACGCGTCAACGCAAAAATCAAGAAAATCCACCAATAAACAGCAGAGTTATCACAAATTAAAATTATACACAATTAAAAATATCAATTTTCATGAAAATTATGAAAATGTTATGGTTTTTCCGCGTGTAAAAGCGCGGAACGTTATTAAAAAGTCAAAAAGAAATTGTGTTCAAAGAAAACCCGACCAAAATCGAACAAATAACAAAAAAGTTGTCAACGTTTTCCTATAATATGTGCCGGGCTTAGGTGGATTTCATGTACTTATGAACTATCTCAATACAAATGTTTGAGAAAACAGGTTTCTGAATTTTTTCGCGTCTCCTGGTGATCGGAGCACCACGTGAGTGGTATCGGCGGATCGGGCTCGACGCCCTCTATCCAACGACGGGAAAAACGAATGGTATCCGGGAAGAAATTTTCCGGGAAAACCGCGAAAAACAGTAAAAATTTTCGAAAAAATTTGTTATTTAAAAATTTTTGTATAGTCACACCCTACGTGTGCTATATCGTTGAGTAGGTCTTTAAGAGACCTTGAATTTGAATATAATATTGGCTAGTTTTGGAAAATGAATTTACTTAGAAAATGTTTTTAATGTATTTTAATAAGATTTTTTATGAAAAATTTGTAAATTATTGAAATTTAATAACCAAATGGGGTGTCGTTAGAAAGATCTCGTCGAGATCTACGCGTCAACGCAAAAATCAAGAAAATCCACCAATAAACAGCAGAGTTATCACAAATTAAAATTATACACAATTAAAAATATCAATTTTCATGAAAATTATGAAAATGTTATGGTTTTTCCGCGTGTAAAAGCGCGGAACGTTATTAAAAAGTCAAAAAGAAATTGTGTTCAAAGAAAACCCGACCAAAATCGAACAAATAACAAAAAAGTTGTCAACCGGTTAGGTTAGGTTAGGTTAGGTTAGGTTAGGTTAGGTTAGGTTAGGTTAGGTTAGGTTAGGTTAGGTTAGGTTAGGTTAGGTTAGGTTAGGTTAGGTTAGGTTAGGTTAGGTTAGGTTAGGTTAGGTTAGGTTAGGTTAGGTTAGGTTAGGTTAGGTTAGGTTAGGTTAGGTTAGGTTAGGTTAGGTTTTTTTTTTTTTTTTTTTTTTTCTTATAAAAAGCTTATTGTCCCTCTGACGTGATCAGAGTCCTTGGAAAACAAGTATACAGATTGTGCAGGTAAGTTATTTAGTTTTGTTTCTTTTAATAGTGGCGCTGCAAACGCTCTCCGCAAATTTTAAAAATAGTGCTCTGGATGTTTTGTTTGCTATGAGGTGGTGAGCGTTAGCAGCACTCACCTCCTCACCCAAATAGTGCTCCAGTGCGTATCTGTCCTTAGCATTAGCGGGGCACTCAAATATTATGTGCGTAACACTTTCGGGAACCCCGGGATCACAAATGCATGACGGGCTCTCCTTGCATTTAAATCGGTGCAGATATTGGGAGAACCCGCCATGTCCCGTTAGAATTTGCGTGATCACGCCTATAGGTGCAATCTGGCGAACTGTTTTGTATGCATCCACCGCGCTCGGGAGGAACATCTTGGTTACAGAAGCGGTCTCGCCGGCCAGATATCTCCGGTTCCATTCGTCCAAAGATTGGCAGCGGAGCTGAGTCTTGACGAATGAAACCGGGCATTGGTCATAGTCTGGCGCTCTCCGGCTTGAGGTGGCCGCCTCCTTCGCCAAGACGTCCGCACGCTCGTTCCCCTCGAATCCGGCGTGGGCCTTGATCCAGTACAAGGATACAACTTTGCCCCGGACCAAGGCCTCGCTGAGGTTTTGCCGTGCCCGAAACGCAAGTGGATGCATGGAGCCATGGTTAGCGACCGCCTGCAGTGCCGCCATCGAGTCGCTATAGATCCCATAGCTCCTTTCATTGCCTTGGAGAGTTTCACCCGTAGCCCGACATAGGGCCAAGAGCTCAGCCTGGTAGACTGTGCAGTAAGCGGGCAAGCATAGTTTTCGGGACTTTATTTCAGAGTGGCTGTCCCAAATGGACAGCGCAGCTCCTACTTTGCCCCCTAGCTTGCTGCCGTCGGTGAAAATACGGCGCTCCTGCACGTTGTTACGGTCTACCAGGCTTTGCTCGTCCAGGCTCTCAAAACTGAGTTCTGGACGTTGGGCCGGATGCGGGATCTCTGCAAAGTCCACCACACGCTCCACCTCCCGGTCTCCCAGCACCAGCCGGGATGGCCCTCTGCGCGCTTCGTACAATGCTGCTGCTTCTTGGACTCGAAGGTCCAGAGGTAGAATCCCGGCCAGAATTAGGGCCGAGTTTAGGGAGACTGTGCGGTAGGCCTTGCAGATTTTCTGGGCTACTCCTCTCTGCACCGTGTTTAGGCGCTTTTGCACCCCGATTTTCTTGGCCGCCGGTGCCCAAGCTGCCGCCGCATAGAGGACGACGGGCTCCACCACCGCCGTGTAAAGTGTTCGGATGATATCTGGGTGCAAGCCCCAGCTTATTTTTGCTGCGCGCTGAAGCTGCTTGTAAAAGTTCAGGGCTTTCCTACAGACGACCTCAACGTGGCTGTTAAAGGTCAATCTGTCGTCTATAGTAAGCCCCAAAACCTTGACTTCGCGGGACATGCCAATGTCGACCCCGCCCATGCTCAGATGTGGGGTGTCATATTTCAGCTTTTTTGTTAGGAGCATAGCGCAAGTTTTATTTGGCGCAAATTTTAGCTTATTCCTAACACCCCAAAGCCAGACATGTTCGAGGGCGGCATTGGCACGCCGCTGCAACTCCAACGCGGTGTCCCCGGCGAATAGAAGAACTACGTCGTCCGCAAAAGCCCTGCAGCTTATGTTCTTCGCCTCTAGGTCCTTTAGAAGGGGATCCAGAAGAACATTCCAGAGAATGGGACCGCCGATAGAACCTTGGACGCAACCCTTTTGAGTGACCCTGGCGTGTTCGACCCCGGCGTATCTTAGTTTTACGCATCTGCCGTCAAGGTAGCTGTCCAGTAGTCGCCTGATATTTACCGGACACTGTTCCTCAGCCAGTCTGACTTTGATAGCCGGCCACCAAGCGCTATCGAAGGCTCCCTCTATATCTAGTGAAACAAGAGTTACAAGCTTTTTTGCTTTGATCTCCGATTTGATTTGGTTCACCAGATTATAGAGGGAGTCCTCCGTGCTTCTCTGTGGCATAAAACCATACTGGCGAGTACTAAGTCGCGGCACCAGGTACCACTGGAGCCTTGCTACAACCATTTTCTCCAGGACCTTTCCGAGAACTGGTAGCAGGCCGATTGGCCTGTACGATTTCGCTCTTTTGTAGTCGTCCTTGCCTGGCTTCCTCAGGACCACGACTGTGGCCTCTTTCCAGGGCTTTGGGAAATGCCCCAGACTGAGGCATCTGTTGGCCAGGGCAAGGAACGATTCTGGGTCCTGGAGAATGGTCTGACGGCAGATGTCGGCCGTGAAGCCGTCTGCTCCCGGAGCCTTTCTCGGGTTGAATGCCTGGACCGAGGACCTCAGCTCGTGCGCTGTGAACGGCGGGTCATGCACCTCATCATGGACCCGCTCGTTTACCCGCTTTGCGAGACTTCTGACAGTCCTCTGGTCCTCGGTGTCTTCGTCCTCCAGGTCGACTGGGTAGAAAGTTTCCGCGAGAAAGGCTGCCGACTGGGCTGGGTCTAAGGCCACGCCGTTCCTCTCCAGGGTTACGTCCTCCTGCCTCTTTGCGGTTCTCGACAATACTCTGTATATCCCCTCCCAGACACCCTCTCTGTCTTGCTTAGAGCAGAACTCCTTCCAACTCTGTATCTGAGCGTGCTTTGCTTTTGTTTCATACTCTTCCTTTACTTCCAGGTACGCGGCAACGACACCACTCCTACGGACCGGCGCAGCGCAGCGGATTCTTCTCTTCCTGGTGGCGACCATCTTTTTCAACGCAGCGAGCTCTTCGGACCACCACGGCAAGGTATGTTTAATTTTTGCTTTCTTTACAGGTATACTTGAGTTGCAGGCTTGTTCAATTATATTTATATATGTATTTACAGTATCTTCTAATTGTTGTGTTGTCCTAATATTTTCTATTTCTATTTTGTTTAAGTTATATTCTATTTTTAATTGGGCCAGTTTCTCACGAAACTGGTCCCAATTTGCTTTCTTGGTGTTAAATCTTCTAGTGGTGGTTTTGATGTCAGTGCCGAATGATTTTTGAAGTTTAATTTTGTATACAATGCCGTTGTGGTCCGAACTCGTCATGCCTACTTCCACGCGCCATCCCTCCACCAGGCCGAGAAGATCCGCCGAGCATGCTGTGATATCGACATGGCTGCTATAAGTTTTTCCGCCCCTAACAGTGTCGAAAGTAGGTGTGGTGCCGCTGTTTAGCACCTGTAGGTCGAACTCACCGAGTAGGCCGCACAGCTCCTCGCCCCTATTGTCCTCCACTCTGCTTCCCCACCATGGACTCTTGGCATTAACGTCCCCTCCGATGAGCAGGTTCCGGGATCCTACACGCCGCCGAATCGCTTCAAGGTGCTCCAGATAAGGTGTCATTGGTTTATCCGGCTCGAAGTATAACGAGACAACCGCGAGTTCCCAGGCGCTGGTACGGATCCTCACCACGACGATGTTGTGTGTGGTGAGTTCTGGGTACTGTATGACGTCAAGGTCTGGGTCGAACACAGCTATGGCCGCCTTTACAGTCCCGCTTCCTTCTTCCGACGCCTGGAATATTCTCGACCCGCGGCAGTCTCGCATCCTCCTTTTGCCACCTACGTATGGCTCTTGTATTAGAGCCATAGTAACGTTCCTTTCCATAGCACCCTGAAACAACTCCGCGGTCGCTAGCTCCTTTCTTTGCAGGTTGGCCTGCATCACCAGATATGCCTTAAGTCCAGTGGTGGAGGTGGTTGCTGTCTCTGCCATGGAGCCCTCAGCAGTACGCTATCTTTGCTCTGGCCAACGCGTCCCACCTGCGTCGGACGGGGCAGTCTGAGTTAAACGCATTGTGCCCCGTCATGTCTAGTTTTGCAGATACGCAGTTGCAGCAAGTGGGAGCTACGTTGGCGAGCTTCTCCGCGCAGTCTCTTCGCTGATGAGGGCCCCCACAGTGGCCACATTTTTCAACGGTCTCGGTGCAGAGGCGCCTGCTGTGACCATATCCCAGACACATAGAGCATTGGACCAGCGGGGACTGGTCCGCTACCCTGATGTGCTGAAGGTCTATATAGACCTCAGACGCCTCCAGCAACCGGTTCCACAGGGTTGGAGACACTTTCGCCACTACGTGGCATAACAAGTCATTTCGGGCGTGTTTACGGAACCTTATTTCAATTCTGTCGCCATCAGTTGGGAGGTCGCGAAACAGTCTCTTGTTTTGCATCCTCAGGAACTCTAGGATCTCGTCGTCCTTGTGGGAGCTAAGGACGTCCCTGAGGATGATGAGGGGGTCCTGGTTTTTGACAACCTGGACCTCGAGCTGTTTGTCTGCTGCCTCAAGTTTTCTTTGGACTTTGTTTCGCGCTTCTTCGCTCCGACAACTGATGACGACTTTCCTGTCTTTAGCTTTTCTGACTTTATCTATTTGGATATCACCCTGCTTTGCGTTTATTGCTGCACGTATTTTGCCCAGAACCTCTTCTCCTGTCTGCGTCTCATCCCTGGAGGCGATCACTACCGAGTGCAGCGGTGCAGGTACCGGACGTTTTCGCCCTTTTGCACTCGCAGCTACACTCGCATAGGTGATCGCCTCCAGCGACTCCCTTTTTGTATCTAGAGCCTTTCTTAACTCCTCGGCTCTCTCGTTGCTCTCTCTCATCAGCTGAGTATGCTCTGCTAGTGAGGAGAGCAACTGAGAGACCTCTACCTTGCCAGTCTCCTTCCCCTGTTCCTCTTCCTTCTGACGATAAAAGTTACCTGCCCCTCCCTCCCTGTCGGCACAAGTCGTCTCAGGCACGGAGGGAGATACAGATTTCTGGGCTTCATCTTCCTTCACGAGCTGATAGAGCCTGTCGATGGCCTGCGTGACGTCCGCCTTTATGTCGGTTTTGAGATTTCGCGACGCATTTAGAGCAATTTTCGCCTTCGTCACACAGGCCCTCGCCTCTTTGACTCTCTCAGCCCGCAAAGACAGTGATACCTGGATTTTCGGCGCCACAGGCAAGATCTTGGGAGCCGTTTTTGAAGTCGAGGCAGCGTCAGTGTCATGCTGAGAAGCGGCGTGGCTGTCATCCGGGAAGAGGACCTTACCGGCCTCCCACTCCCCAATGCTCCTGCGGACGTTGGTCCGGGTCTTGGTTATGGTCGCCATTACTCGGGCTTTTGGAGGGGAGGTCGGAGGAGAGGAACCAGTGGATTTTTTAACGGGAGTGTGAAACATGATCACGTACGTGGGGAAGTGCTTCTTTAAAACAACCTAACCCAACCTTATAACAACAGTGGTAAATTTGTAGAAGTTGTAAATGACTGCTATTATAATTAATAAAGTAAATAATCAAATAAATAATTTAAATTCAATTTGTATTTTGTTAAAATATAGTCGTAAGATTGTATAATAAAATGTTAAAAACGATAAAATAATTAAAAAGGTAAAATTACTATAAATTGGTCGATTGAGACTCTGCCTAGGTGTAGGCGAAGTAAACCACCCTCAGTGTCGCTCGCGTAGCCCTGGCCGCTCTTCTCTGTAGCCGCTTTAGCAGGGATACACTTCTTACGTAGTAAGAAGTGTCCAAAAGCGGCCTACAAACTGTAAATTTTGAGTCCCTGCAGAGCAAAGACGGATGTCAGGTGCAGGTCTTAAAGCTATATGCTTTCAGACCTAGTCAGATAGACAGAGCGATCTCTAAGCTATCCAGCGAGACTAACCCCAGGTCTCTAGCCCTATCGGTTCCGGAGATATTGCCACTCAAAGTTGATAGGTACCAGATATGGAGGGCAAAAACTCTCCGGAATCGATATGCCCAATGAGATTAGGGTGGGTGGGCGGGCCCGAAACTAATTTTTTCACGTTTTCCTGGTGGTCGGAGCACCACGTGAGTGGTGTCGGCAGATCGGGCTCGACGCCCTCTATCCAACGACGGGAATATGGAATGGTATCCGGGAACAAATTTTCCGGGAAAACCGCGAAAAACAGGAAAAATTTCGGAAAAATCTAATTATTTAAAAAATTTTGTATAGACACACCCTACGTGTGCTATATCGTTGAATAGGTCTTTAAGAGACCTTTAATTTGAGTATAATATTGGCTAGTTTTAGAAAATGAATTAACTTAGAAAATGTTTTAAATGAATTTTTATCAGATTTTTTATAAAAAATTTGTAAATTTATAAACTTTAAGTGCCAAATGGGGTGTCGTTAGAAAGGTCTCGTCGAGATCTACGCGTCAACGCAAAAATTAAGAAAATCCGATGATAAGCAGCAGAGTTATAAATGGTTAAAATATACACAGTTAAAAAATATCAATTTTCATGAAAATTATGAAAATGTTAAGGTTTTTCCGCGTGTAAAAGCGCGGAACGTTAAATTATAGTCAAAAAGAAAGTGTGTATAAAGAAAACCCGACCAAAATCAAGCAATTAGCAAAAAAGTTGTCGACGGTTAGGTTAGGTTTTTTTTTTTTTTTTTTTTTTTTTTTTTTTTTTTTAATAAAAAGCGACATCCCTCTGACATTATCAGAGACCTTATCTTTCAGGTTCTTCTTTCTTGCAAGATGACTTTTCAACTCCGGGGTCACTTGTTTCGCTTTATCGTGGCGCTGCAAACGCTCACTGCGAATTCCAAGAATAGTTTGCGGTATTTGTTATTCGCTATGAGGCAGTGAGCGTTTGCAGCGCTCACCTCAGCCTCGAGCTGTTGCGAAAGTTGGTATCTCGGCGTTCCATATATCGGGCATTCAAACAGAAGGTGCAGTACGCCTTCAGATGCCTCGGGGTCGCAGACGCATGACGGGCTCTCCTTACACTTGAATCGGTGCAGATACTGGGAGAACCCGCCATGTCCTGTCAGCATCTGCGTCACTACCCCAACCGGTGCAATTTTTCGCGCGATCTTGTAGGCACCCACTGCGTCCGGGAGGAACGTCCTAGTTACGGAGGCCGTCTCTCCGGCCAGGTATCTCCGGTTCCATTCGTCAAGGGAGAGATTTCGAAGCTGTCTCTTGACGAATGAAACCGGGCACAGATCGTAATCCGGAGCTCTCCGGCTCGAGGTTGCAGCCTCCTTCGCCAGGACATCCGCTCGCTCGTTGCCCTCAAATCCGGCGTGGGCCTTGATCCAGAACAAGGCCACAACTTTGTCCCGGGTCAAGGCTTCGCAGAGGTTTTTGCGAGCCCGATGCGCAAGTGGGTGCATGGAGCCATGGCTAGTGACCGCCTGCAGTGCCGCCATCGAGTCACTGTATATGCCATAGCTCCTTTCGCTGCCTTTGAGGGTTTCGCCCGTTGCCCGGCACAAGGCCAGGAGTTCGGCCTGGTAGACTGTGCAGTAAGCCGGCAAGGATAGTTTTCGGGACTTGATTTCGGAGTGGCTGTCCCAAATGGACAGCGCAGCTCCTACTTTGCCCCCTATCCTGCTGCCGTCGGTGAAGATACGGCGCTCCTGCACGTTCTGACGGTCTACCAGGCTTTGCTCGTCCAGACACTCAAAGCTGAGCTCTGGACGTTGGGCCGGATGCGGAGTATCGGCAAAACCCACCACACGTTCGACCTCCCGGTCTCCCAGCACTAGCCGGGATGACCCTTTACGCGCGTCATACAGGGCTGCTGCTTCCTGTATGCGCAGATCCAAAGGAAGTATCCCGGCCAGAATTAGGGCCGAGTGTAGAGAGACCGTGCGGTAGGCCTTGCAAATTTTTTGGGCTATTCCCCTCTGCACCGTGTTGAGGCGCTTCCGCACTCCCTGCTTTTTTGCAGCCGGTGCCCAGGCTGCAGCCGCGTACAAGACGACGGGCTCAATCACCGCCGTGTACAGGGTCCGGACCACGTCTGGGTGCAGACCCCAGCTGATTTTAGCTGCGCGTTGGAGCTGCTTGTAAAAATTTAGGGCCTTCCTACAGACGACTTCGACGTGGCTGTTGAAAGTCAGTCTGTCGTCTATAGTCAGCCCCAAGATCTTCACCTCGCGTGACATGCCAATGTCAACCCCGCCCATGCTCAGGATTGGAGTGTCATACTTCAGTTTTCTCGTGAGGAGAATGGCGCAGGTCTTTTGTGGCGCGAATTTTAGTTTGTTTCTGACACCCCATCTCCGAACATGCTCGAGGGCGGCATTGGCCTGTCGCTGCACCTCCAACGCAGTGTACCCGGCGAATAAAAGGACCACGTCGTCCGCAAAGGCTTGGCAGTTGACCCCCTTGTTGTCAAGCGACTTGAGGAGGGAGTCCAAGAGGACATTCCAAAGTATTGGGCCCCCTATAGAACCCTGGACGCAACCCTTTTCTGTTTGTCGGACGTGTTCGACCCCAGCATATCTAAGCTTGATACATCTGCCGTCTAGGTAGCTATCCAGTAGCCGCCTGATGTTCACCGGACACTCTTCCTCAGCCAGTCTGACCTTGATGGCTGGCCACCAAGCGCTATCGAAGGCTCCCTCTATATCTAGTGAAACCAGCGTTACTAGCTTTTTCAGCTCAATCTCTGCTTTAATTTGGTTCACCAGATTATAGAGAGAGTCCTCCGTGCTTCTCTGGGGCATAAAGCCATACTGGCGAGTACTTAGTCTCGGTACCAGGTGCCACTGGAGTCTCGCTACTACCATCTTTTCCAGGACCTTACCGAGGACAGGTAACAGGCCGATTGGCCTGTAGGACTTTGCCGCTCGGTAGTCGTCCTTGCCCGGCTTCCTCAGTGCCACGACTGTGGCCTCTTTCCAGGGCTTTGGGAAATGCCCCAGACTGAGGCATTTGTTGGCCAGGGCAAGGAACGTTTCGGGGTCCTGGAAAATGGCCTGACGACAGATGTCAGCTGTAAAACCGTCCGCTCCCGGCGCCTTCCTCGGGTTGAATGCAAGGACCGAGGACCTCAGCTCGTGCGCTGTGAGGTTAGGTTAGGTTAGGTTAGGTTAGGTTAGGTTAGGTTAGGTTAGGTTAGGTTAGGTTAGGTTAGGTTTTTTTTTTTTTTTTTTTTTTTTTTATTTAGGATGCATTTTATCCCTCTGACATGGGGGTCAGAGTCCTTGTGTGCGGGGTACTTGTGTGCGATGCAGTTTGGCAAAAAGAAAAATGTATGTAGGGAGATGTAGGATTGTGCCTTTCAAAGTGTATGCTGCCATCATTTGCGTGTATATGTATGCGCTATCTATGCCTGTAAGTATTACGTGCCTTTATAAAAAGGTGTCAATGTATTAACATTGACACTCTTTATGCAAAGTTATTATACGCGGTTTCGCATTTTCGGCGCTGGAGTTTTGTAAAACCACGGCGGCATTTGTGCCGTTTTTACTACATATAAATTTGCCCATTTTCTGAAGAAAATGGGCCCAATTATTTGCGCAACTATATTTTAAACTTTTTGTAATGCCGCCGTTGGTCAGAACCATTTGAGTTGCTTGATCCTGCAATATACAGCAATTCGCGGGAGGGCCCTCAGCAGTACGCTGTTTTCGCTCGAGCCAACGAGTCCCACCTGCGTCGGACGGGGCAGTCCATGCTGAAAGCATGGTGCCCCGTCTCTTCCAGTTTTGCAGTGACGCAGTTACAGCAGGTGGGACTTGCGTTGGCAAGCTTTTCAGCGCAAGTGCTCCGCTGGTGAGGGCCCCCACAGTACCCGCACTTTTCTGCAGTTTCGGTGCAGAGGCGTCTGCTGTGGCCGTACCCCAGACACATCGAGCATTGGACCAGTGGTGACTGGTCCTCCACCCGGATGAGCTGGAGGTCGATGTACACCTCAGACGCCTCTACCAACCGGTTCCAGAGGGAGGGTGACACTCTGGCGACCACGTGCGACATGAGGGCATTCCGTGCTTTTTTCCGGAATTTGATTTCCATCCGATCGTCACCAGCTGGGAGGTCGCGGAACAACCTCTTGTTTTGAATCCTCAGGAATTCTACGATGTCCTCATCCTTATGAAAGGTGAGGACATCCCTGAGGATAACGAGGGGGTCCTGGTTCATCACCTCTTGGACTACGAGCTGCTGGTCTGCAGACTCGATCCTGGTCCGGACCCTGTTCCGCTCCTCTTCACTTCTACAGCTGATGACGATCTTTTGGTCTTTCGCCTTCCGGACACGGTCAATCCGAATGCCCCCAGTCTTTGCGTCGATCGCCTTTCGCACCCTCCCCAAGACTTCCTCCCCCGTCTCGATTTCATCCCTGGACGTGACCACCACTGAGTGCAGTGCGGTCGGCTCCGGGCGTCTGCGCCCCTTAGCCGCCACACTTGCATATGTAGCCACCTCCAGGGACTCCGTCTTCTCTTGAAGGGCCGTTTTTAAAAGCTCCGCTTTCTCGTTGCTCTCTTTCATTAGCTTACTATGTTCAGCCAATGAAGAGAGCAACTGAGAGACTTCCGCAAATCCCCCGACCTGGGGAGCCCGTTCTTCTTCCTTTTGAGGATTTTCCGTACGCTCCCCTGCGCCAGTCTCGCAAGACACCGGTGAAGGGGAGCCCACGGTCTTTCCTCCGTCTGCCTCCTTGATAATTGCGAACAATCTGTCGATGGCCTGAGTGACGGAAGCCTTAATGTCGGTTTTCAGATTTCGCGACATGCCTAGAGCAGTTTTGGCTTTCGTCACCCATGCCCTCGCCTCCTGCAATCTGCTTCGCTGCATCAAGGCGGCAGTCGGTTTTTCCTCTGGGAAGAGGACTTTTCCCGCCTCCCTCTCCCCCATGTTCCTCCGGACTTTCGTCTGCGTCATAAAAGCACTAGACTTCTGCGGTGATTTAGGGGGGGTGTTTGGCGGGCAAGCTTTGTTATCATTTTTGGCGGGGGTGCGAAACATTATGCTGTTTTATAGGAGAAGGAAAAGGAATAACCCACTAACCAACCCAACGAATATTTATTATTAAATTTGTAAAAGTTGTAAACACAGTCTTAATCTAGTTCTTGTATAAGTTGTAAAATTGTAAAAGGTGTAAAGAATAAGTATTAAAATTATGTAAAATTGAATAAATAAGGTAAAAGTAATTAAAATGTCAAAATTGGTCGTAGGTTTAAATCTTACAAGTATTTTTGTTAATATTTTAAAATAAACAAAAAAAATTTATTTTGTCCGCTGCCTTAAAATGGCTTCTAATTAATATTTTTATGTTTCAGGTACGCCGCGCAACCAATGCAAAACCAGAGAGGCCCCAGCTGCTCGATGGAAGATCAATTTAGCAGGTAAACACTTCTTGCTATGCAAGAAGTGTCCAAAACTGACCGATGGAGCTAAATTTTTGTGCACCTGAATACAAGTGCCGGGTCCTAAAGGAAGTCCGACAACAAAGCGATGTTGGACTGTGTCAATCTATAAAGAGCAGTCTGTGACCTATCCAGCAACGCAAACCACACCTCTCTAGCCCTATCGGTTCCGGAGATATGGCCCGTCAAAGTTGGCAGGTACCAAAATCGGACGGGCAAAATCCCTCCGGAATCGATATGCCCAATGAGATTAGGGTGGGTGGGCGGGCGAAAACCTGTATTTTTTCGCGTCTCCTGGTGTTCGGAGCACCACGTGAGTGGTATCGGCGGATCGGGCTCGACGCCCTCTATCCAACGACGGGAAAAACGAATGGTATCCGGGAAGAAATTTTCCGGGAAAACCGCGAAAAACAGTAAAAATTTTCGAAAAAATTAATTATTTAAAAAATGTTGTATAGTCACACCCTATGTGTGCTATATCGTTGAGTAGGTCTTTAAGAGACCTTTAATTTGAATACAATATTGGCTAGTTTTGGAAAATGAATTTACTTATAAATTGTTTTTAATGAATTTTAATAAGATTTTTAATGAAAAATTTGAAAATTATTGAAATTTAATAACCAAAAGGGGTGTCGTTAGAAAGATCTCGTCGAGATCTACGCGTCAACGCAAAAATCGAGAAAATCCACCAATAAACAGCAGAGTTATATCAAATTAAAAATATACACAATTAAAAATATCAATTTTCATGAAAATTATGAAAATGTTATGGTTTTTCCGCGTGTAAAAGCGCGGAACGTTATTAAAAAGTCAAAAAGAAATTGTGTTCAAAGAAAACCCGACCAAAATCGAACAAATAACAAAAAAGTTGTCAACGTTTTCTTATAATATGTGCCGGGCTTAGGTGGATTTCATGTACTTATGAACTATCTCAATACAAATGTTTGAGAAAACAGGTTTCTGTATTTTTTTTCGCGTCTCCTGGTGTTCGGAGCACCACGTGAGTGGTATCGGCGGATCGGGCTCGACGCCCTCTATCCAACGACGGGAAAAACGAATGGTATCCGGGAAGAAATTTTCCGGGAAAACCGCGAAAAACAGTAAAAATTTTCGAAAAAATTAATTATTTAAAAAATGTTGTATAGTCACACCCTATGTGTGCTATATCGTTGAGTAGGTCTTTAAGAGACCTTTAATTTGAATACAATATTGGCTAGTTTTGGAAAATGAATTTACTTATAAATTGTTTTTAATGAATTTTAATAAGATTTTTAATGAAAAATTTGAAAATTATTGAAATTTAATAACCAAAAGGGGTGTCGTTAGAAAGATCTCGTCGAGATCTACGCGTCAACGCAAAAATCGAGAAAATCCACCAATAAACAGCAGAGTTATATCAAATTAAAAATATACACAATTAAAAATATCAATTTTCATGAAAATTATGAAAATGTTATGGTTTTTCCGCGTGTAAAAGCGCGGAACGTTATTAAAAAGTCAAAAAGAAATTGTGTTCAAAGAAAACCCGACCAAAATCGAACAAATAACAAAAAAGTTGTCAACGTTTTCTTATAATATGTGCCGGGCTTAGGTGGATTTCATGTACTTATGAACTATCTCAATACAAATGTTTGAGAAAACAGGTTTCTGTATTTTTTTTCGCGTCTCCTGGTGTTCGGAGCACCACGTGAGTGGTATCGGCGGATCGGGCTCGACGCCCTCTATCCAACGACGGGAAAAACGAATGGTATCCGGGAAGAAATTTTCCGGGAAAACCGCGAAAAACAGTAAAAATTTTCGAAAAAATTAATTATTTAAAAAATGTTGTATAGTCACACCCTATGTGTGCTATATCGTTGAGTAGGTCTTTAAGAGACCTTTAATTTGAATACAATATTGGCTAGTTTTGGAAAATGAATTTACTTATAAATTGTTTTTAATGAATTTTAATAAGATTTTTAATGAAAAATTTGAAAATTATTGAAATTTAATAACCAAAAGGGGTGTCGTTAGAAAGATCTCGTCGAGATCTACGCGTCAACGCAAAAATCGAGAAAATCCACCAATAAACAGCAGAGTTATATCAAATTAAAAATATACACAATTAAAAATATCAATTTTCATGAAAATTATGAAAATGTTATGGTTTTTCCGCGTGTAAAAGCGCGGAACGTTATTAAAAAGTCAAAAAGAAATTGTGTTCAAAGAAAACCCGACCAAAATCGAACAAATAACAAAAAAGTTGTCAACGTTTTCTTATAATATGTGCCGGGCTTAGGTGGATTTCATGTACTTATGAACTATCTCAATACAAATGTTTGAGAAAACAGGTTTCTGTATTTTTTTTCGCGTCTCCTGGTGTTCGGAGCACCACGTGAGTGGTATCGGCGGATCGGGCTCGACGCCCTCTATCCAACGACGGGAAAAACGAATGGTATCCGGGAAGAAATTTTCCGGGAAAACCGCGAAAAACAGTAAAAATTTTCGAAAAAATTAATTATTTAAAAAATGTTGTATAGTCACACCCTATGTGTGCTATATCGTTGAGTAGGTCTTTAAGAGACCTTTAATTTGAATACAATATTGGCTAGTTTTGGAAAATGAATTTACTTATAAATTGTTTTTAATGAATTTTAATAAGATTTTTAATGAAAAATTTGAAAATTATTGAAATTTAATAACCAAAAGGGGTGTCGTTAGAAAGATCTCGTCGAGATCTACGCGTCAACGCAAAAATCGAGAAAATCCACCAATAAACAGCAGAGTTATATCAAATTAAAAATATACACAATTAAAAATATCAATTTTCATGAAAATTATGAAAATGTTATGGTTTTTCCGCGTGTAAAAGCGCGGAACGTTATTAAAAAGTCAAAAAGAAATTGTGTTCAAAGAAAACCCGACCAAAATCGAACAAATAACAAAAAAGTTGTCAACGTTTTCTTATAATATGTGCCGGGCTTAGGTGGATTTCATGTACTTATGAACTATCTCAATACAAATGTTTGAGAAAACAGGTTTCTGTATTTTTTTTCGCGTCTCCTGGTGTTCGGAGCACCACGTGAGTGGTATCGGCGGATCGGGCTCGACGCCCTCTATCCAACGACGGGAAAAACGAATGGTATCCGGGAAGAAATTTTCCGGGAAAACCGCGAAAAACAGTAAAAATTTTCGAAAAAATTAATTATTTAAAAAATGTTGTATAGTCACACCCTATGTGTGCTATATCGTTGAGTAGGTCTTTAAGAGACCTTTAATTTGAATACAATATTGGCTAGTTTTGGAAAATGAATTTACTTATAAATTGTTTTTAATGAATTTTAATAAGATTTTTAATGAAAAATTTGAAAATTATTGAAATTTAATAACCAAAAGGGGTGTCGTTAGAAAGATCTCGTCGAGATCTACGCGTCAACGCAAAAATCGAGAAAATCCACCAATAAACAGCAGAGTTATATCAAATTAAAAATATACACAATTAAAAATATCAATTTTCATGAAAATTATGAAAATGTTATGGTTTTTCCGCGTGTAAAAGCGCGGAACGTTATTAAAAAGTCAAAAAGAAATTGTGTTCAAAGAAAACCCGACCAAAATCGAACAAATAACAAAAAAGTTGTCAACGTTTTCTTATAATATGTGCCGGGCTTAGGTGGATTTCATGTACTTATGAACTATCTCAATACAAATGTTTGAGAAAACAGGTTTCTGTATTTTTTTTCGCGTCTCCTGGTGTTCGGAGCACCACGTGAGTGGTATCGGCGGATCGGGCTCGACGCCCTCTATCCAACGACGGGAAAAACGAATGGTATCCGGGAAGAAATTTTCCGGGAAAACCGCGAAAAACAGTAAAAATTTTCGAAAAAATTAATTATTTAAAAAATGTTGTATAGTCACACCCTATGTGTGCTATATCGTTGAGTAGGTCTTTAAGAGACCTTTAATTTGAATACAATATTGGCTAGTTTTGGAAAATGAATTTACTTATAAATTGTTTTTAATGAATTTTAATAAGATTTTTAATGAAAAATTTGAAAATTATTGAAATTTAATAACCAAAAGGGGTGTCGTTAGAAAGATCTCGTCGAGATCTACGCGTCAACGCAAAAATCGAGAAAATCCACCAATAAACAGCAGAGTTATATCAAATTAAAAATATACACAATTAAAAATATCAATTTTCATGAAAATTATGAAAATGTTATGGTTTTTCCGCGTGTAAAAGCGCGGAACGTTATTAAAAAGTCAAAAAGAAATTGTGTTCAAAGAAAACCCGACCAAAATCGAACAAATAACAAAAAAGTTGTCAACGTTTTCTTATAATATGTGCCGGGCTTAGGTGGATTTCATGTACTTATGAACTATCTCAATACAAATGTTTGAGAAAACAGGTTTCTGTATTTTTTTTCGCGTCTCCTGGTGTTCGGAGCACCACGTGAGTGGTATCGGCGGATCGGGCTCGACGCCCTCTATCCAACGACGGGAAAAACGAATGGTATCCGGGAAGAAATTTTCCGGGAAAACCGCGAAAAACAGTAAAAATTTTCGAAAAAATTAATTATTTAAAAAATGTTGTATAGTCACACCCTATGTGTGCTATATCGTTGAGTAGGTCTTTAAGAGACCTTTAATTTGAATACAATATTGGCTAGTTTTGGAAAATGAATTTACTTATAAATTGTTTTTAATGAATTTTAATAAGATTTTTAATGAAAAATTTGAAAATTATTGAAATTTAATAACCAAAAGGGGTGTCGTTAGAAAGATCTCGTCGAGATCTACGCGTCAACGCAAAAATCGAGAAAATCCACCAATAAACAGCAGAGTTATATCAAATTAAAAATATACACAATTAAAAATATCAATTTTCATGAAAATTATGAAAATGTTATGGTTTTTCCGCGTGTAAAAGCGCGGAACGTTATTAAAAAGTCAAAAAGAAATTGTGTTCAAAGAAAACCCGACCAAAATCGAACAAATAACAAAAAAGTTGTCAACGTTTTCTTATAATATGTGCCGGGCTTAGGTGGATTTCATGTACTTATGAACTATCTCAATACAAATGTTTGAGAAAACAGGTTTCTGTATTTTTTTTCGCGTCTCCTGGTGTTCGGAGCACCACGTGAGTGGTATCGGCGGATCGGGCTCGACGCCCTCTATCCAACGACGGGAAAAACGAATGGTATCCGGGAAGAAATTTTCCGGGAAAACCGCGAAAAACAGTAAAAATTTTCGAAAAAATTAATTATTTAAAAAATGTTGTATAGTCACACCCTATGTGTGCTATATCGTTGAGTAGGTCTTTAAGAGACCTTTAATTTGAATACAATATTGGCTAGTTTTGGAAAATGAATTTACTTATAAATTGTTTTTAATGAATTTTAATAAGATTTTTAATGAAAAATTTGAAAATTATTGAAATTTAATAACCAAAAGGGGTGTCGTTAGAAAGATCTCGTCGAGATCTACGCGTCAACGCAAAAATCGAGAAAATCCACCAATAAACAGCAGAGTTATATCAAATTAAAAATATACACAATTAAAAATATCAATTTTCATGAAAATTATGAAAATGTTATGGTTTTTCCGCGTGTAAAAGCGCGGAACGTTATTAAAAAGTCAAAAAGAAATTGTGTTCAAAGAAAACCCGACCAAAATCGAACAAATAACAAAAAAGTTGTCAACGTTTTCTTATAATATGTGCCGGGCTTAGGTGGATTTCATGTACTTATGAACTATCTCAATACAAATGTTTGAGAAAACAGGTTTCTGTATTTTTTTTCGCGTCTCCTGGTGTTCGGAGCACCACGTGAGTGGTATCGGCGGATCGGGCTCGACGCCCTCTATCCAACGACGGGAAAAACGAATGGTATCCGGGAAGAAATTTTCCGGGAAAACCGCGAAAAACAGTAAAAATTTTCGAAAAAATTAATTATTTAAAAAATGTTGTATAGTCACACCCTATGTGTGCTATATCGTTGAGTAGGTCTTTAAGAGACCTTTAATTTGAATACAATATTGGCTAGTTTTGGAAAATGAATTTACTTATAAATTGTTTTTAATGAATTTTAATAAGATTTTTAATGAAAAATTTGAAAATTATTGAAATTTAATAACCAAAAGGGGTGTCGTTAGAAAGATCTCGTCGAGATCTACGCGTCAACGCAAAAATCGAGAAAATCCACCAATAAACAGCAGAGTTATATCAAATTAAAAATATACACAATTAAAAATATCAATTTTCATGAAAATTATGAAAATGTTATGGTTTTTCCGCGTGTAAAAGCGCGGAACGTTATTAAAAAGTCAAAAAGAAATTGTGTTCAAAGAAAACCCGACCAAAATCGAACAAATAACAAAAAAGTTGTCAACGTTTTCTTATAATATGTGCCGGGCTTAGGTGGATTTCATGTACTTATGAACTATCTCAATACAAATGTTTGAGAAAACAGGTTTCTGTATTTTTTTTCGCGTCTCCTGGTGTTCGGAGCACCACGTGAGTGGTATCGGCGGATCGGGCTCGACGCCCTCTATCCAACGACGGGAAAAACGAATGGTATCCGGGAAGAAATTTTCCGGGAAAACCGCGAAAAACAGTAAAAATTTTCGAAAAAATTAATTATTTAAAAAATGTTGTATAGTCACACCCTATGTGTGCTATATCGTTGAGTAGGTCTTTAAGAGACCTTTAATTTGAATACAATATTGGCTAGTTTTGGAAAATGAATTTACTTATAAATTGTTTTTAATGAATTTTAATAAGATTTTTAATGAAAAATTTGAAAATTATTGAAATTTAATAACCAAAAGGGGTGTCGTTAGAAAGATCTCGTCGAGATCTACGCGTCAACGCAAAAATCGAGAAAATCCACCAATAAACAGCAGAGTTATATCAAATTAAAAATATACACAATTAAAAATATCAATTTTCATGAAAATTATGAAAATGTTATGGTTTTTCCGCGTGTAAAAGCGCGGAACGTTATTAAAAAGTCAAAAAGAAATTGTGTTCAAAGAAAACCCGACCAAAATCGAACAAATAACAAAAAAGTTGTCAACGTTTTCTTATAATATGTGCCGGGCTTAGGTGGATTTCATGTACTTATGAACTATCTCAATACAAATGTTTGAGAAAACAGGTTTCTGTATTTTTTTTCGCGTCTCCTGGTGTTCGGAGCACCACGTGAGTGGTATCGGCGGATCGGGCTCGACGCCCTCTATCCAACGACGGGAAAAACGAATGGTATCCGGGAAGAAATTTTCCGGGAAAACCGCGAAAAACAGTAAAAATTTTCGAAAAAATTAATTATTTAAAAAATGTTGTATAGTCACACCCTATGTGTGCTATATCGTTGAGTAGGTCTTTAAGAGACCTTTAATTTGAATACAATATTGGCTAGTTTTGGAAAATGAATTTACTTATAAATTGTTTTTAATGAATTTTAATAAGATTTTTAATGAAAAATTTGAAAATTATTGAAATTTAATAACCAAAAGGGGTGTCGTTAGAAAGATCTCGTCGAGATCTACGCGTCAACGCAAAAATCGAGAAAATCCACCAATAAACAGCAGAGTTATATCAAATTAAAAATATACACAATTAAAAATATCAATTTTCATGAAAATTATGAAAATGTTATGGTTTTTCCGCGTGTAAAAGCGCGGAACGTTATTAAAAAGTCAAAAAGAAATTGTGTTCAAAGAAAACCCGACCAAAATCGAACAAATAACAAAAAAGTTGTCAACGTTTTCTTATAATATGTGCCGGGCTTAGGTGGATTTCATGTACTTATGAACTATCTCAATACAAATGTTTGAGAAAACAGGTTTCTGTATTTTTTTTCGCGTCTCCTGGTGTTCGGAGCACCACGTGAGTGGTATCGGCGGATCGGGCTCGACGCCCTCTATCCAACGACGGGAAAAACGAATGGTATCCGGGAAGAAATTTTCCGGGAAAACCGCGAAAAACAG
>OX494457.1:9244560-9294560 GCA_950381575.1 Plusia festucae
ACATAAGTAAAAGTAAGTTGTTAGTTATTTAGGTATGTTTTATATATTGATTTATCTTTTTGCATTTTTTAACGCTTTTTTAAACAATTTCCTTATATTTTTCTTTATAAATAGCATGTTCTTATACAATTTTCAAACTAGTGTTAATTTGTTCTAATCAGATACCTTAAATCAGCAATGCAAACAAAAGAAAAATAAAAGTAAGGTAAGTTGCAGGTTGTTTAAGTATGTTTTATATTTTGATTTGTCTTTTTGCATTTTTTAACGCTTTTTTAAGCAATTTCCTAATATTTTTCTTAATTAATAGCATATTTTTATACAATTTTTCGAAATAGTGTTAATTTGTTTCAATCAAATACATCAAATCAGTACTGCGAACATACCCTATATAAAATATGATGAAGATAAACATAAACATAAAATTTGCATGATCAATTATACCTATAGATTTATGAGCTTTGTTAAATATACCGTATAGACATGACAACACTAAAGATAATTGTTTATCTTATCACATGTAGGTGATTGCTAGTTGCTAGCTAAATGTAATTATGTATGCTGTGAATGTGTTACATCAAACTTGTAAATATTGCCGCAATACCTATACTGAAAAATGCACATGATTTTCTTCCGATACATAATCGATGCTAAATGTCTATGTGATATGTCTTTGTACGCGGTGACCCTACATCACGTATGCTGTGTCACAGTAATAATAAAGTATCAGTTTTAAATGTAAGGTACGCAATAACAATAATAAAAACAAATTAATTTAAAGCGTAGTTTCATGGTAGGTACAATGTTCGACTACTCAGATAGTGGGCCGTAATCAATTCGGTTTCTAATATTGGTGATAAGAGAGGTCAATCGAGGGCAATGAGTGGATGTTGCGCTGTGTTGAGTGTTTATGTTTTTGTTATGTTGTGTGTTGTGTAGTGTGCAGTTATGACAGTTAGCGGCGGCGGTATTGGTTTTGTCTGGGCAGTTTTTATATAGGTGTGTAGGTGAGGAGCAGTGTGAACAAACTGTTTTATCAGTTGTACAGTGTTTTTTGGTGTGCCCGAATTGAAGGCAAGAGTAACACTGCAAGAGGGGTATATACTCCTCTGCGTGTACCCGCTGGTGATCTATATTTAATTGGCGTTTTTTGATTACGGTTCTCCACAGACGTGGAGCGACTAAGAAAACCGCGTTATATAGTTTGTCGCTCTTGTTTGCCCTTTTAAACCTAAACGTTAGGTCCCCCGGCTCAACATCAACGCCAAAGTCGTTTTGGTTGACGATGACCTGCGTCAACTCTTCGCAAGGAGTGTCGGCCGACACGCCCTTGAGAATAATCATAGGCCTAAGCCTTCGGCACGGCTCCGCCGTTATGGCGCACTCAGCCAGCTTGATTTTCTCAAGAGCGACGTCGCGTTGTTCCTCGCTATCGAATTCGACCCTAATTTTATTATTAGATACGAACTTAACGTCCGCGGGAGAGAATTTTGTGTCTTTAAAAGACACCCCGGATCTAAAAGCTTGTAGCGTGTCGCGCGGCCCGGCGCACAGTGGGCTGAATTTCATTTTTGGGGAATTAGGGGAAAATAAGTTCAGATATTACTTCTAATGATTTTTATGAACATTTTATGTTAAGCAACCCTTATTCAAAAACTCCTACTTTCGGAGTTATAACGCATACAAAATTAATAAAAAAATATTATATTTAGTCTTAATATACATCCATTTTATTTGTCATAATGTGTTATTTGACACAAAATACGGATGTTCCTTTTTCCACACCACCCTAGAGGTCAAGAACTAGGCGCGTTTTTTTATTGTGGTATCCCCAGGAGGCCTAATCCACTTTTGATTTAAAGAATAAATTGTAATAAAACTTTATTTCACATAATAGATACAATTTAACTATTTTAGTACAAAATATTATATTTACAATGAAGTTCTAGAAATTGCAACCTAAAAGGAAGATGACAAAACATTTACAATGCTAATTATTTATATACGCCACATATTGAATATAAGTACTAAAGTAAAGTTATATTTATTGCATGTTATAAATACAGATTTTAAAAATATACTAAATTAAATAAAGAATACCTACGAGTATACTACATAGTACATACTAAATATTATAATAATACGAAATATACATGCTGATATAGTAATGATCAAAGAATAAAAATTCCTTGGTAATTGTACAAATACACACGAGACTAGTTACTGTATTTTCAAAGAAAACATGTTAAAATATAACTAAATAATATCGAAATCCTATATATCACACTCACTGTCGGAATTGGTTTCATAGTCAACATCTGCTATGTTAACAAAAGCAAAATTTTCTTTGCTTTGCTCTATATCTTGTTCGTCCACTATTAATAAATCTAGTACATCTTTTGATAAAACTTTATGTTTCCTGACAAATTTTGGCCTTTTACTCGAAATATATGGATCAGATGTAATAAGAAAATTGTTAAAAATATCTTCGTTTGTGGCTTTTCTACAATATTTACGAGAATGGTGTTCTCTGTACCTTCTGAAATCTTTATTTCGCGATTCGGCTGCCTCTTCAGATAATTTTCCCACTGGAATGAGACCAAAATTGTCGATGATATCTTTTCCATGTACTAGAATTTTGTGCACACTTGCAGGCATGTAATACCATTCGTATAATTGAATGTACAGAGCTATGGTTCCATCAGCAAATTCCTTGAATTTGTTTGTGTCTATTAAAATACCTGAGCTTATAGCTTGTAAAATAGTAGCAAATCTTCTTATTAGATTTTCGTCTACACCAGTAATAGCAGCAGTTGTGGTGACATCTGCAAAAAACCTTCGTGCGGTGTTACCATCATTAGTTGTACCGTGTCCTTGTTTAACTATGTCAATTAGCAACCCATTTTTATTTTTAAACGCATGTTGAACTTCTCTTTTCTTATTCTCTAATTTTACTTTGTTGTCGCCTTTTGCTATCCACGATTTAAATTCAAGCCTATATGATATATGTAAAATGCATTCCATAAATCTAATCCAAGCATGGAGAGAAGATATGCCAAATTTGAAGATTTCAGTATTAGGCTCTTTCTGTAAAATTTGATCCAAGTTGTTCATTTCTTTTGGGGTGGCTTTACAAACATCGCAGCTTTGTGTGGAGGTTTCACTTAATACTGAAGTTATCTTCCCATCAATCATCGTTAAAAATAATTTGTGTCGAATGAACTTTCCATGAATTTCAGTTTCTTTTAAATTACTTCTTTCAGATTCTAATCTCTGCATTTGAGTGGTAATATTAATTTTGGTTTCTTTTATAAATTTGAAAAATAGTGGACGACAAAAATAGGTTGAGTTTGGCGCTGGATTTTCCCACAAAATTCTGTCACCATTAACGAGTTTCATAGGAACTAGACTTCCCATGAAAACACTCGAGTCGTCAGAATCTGCTTCACTTGTCTGCTTGTAATTTGACTGATTAGAGGCACCATCAAAACCCCATTTAGTAATTAATTCAAGTTTTTTTTCATCTTCTCCAATTTCAACTAATTTCAAGATCCTTTCAGTAGTTTTGTCCAGAAGTGATTGTAACTTTATTTCCGCAGAGGTATCAGTTATTGTCATGTCTTCCTTTGGTGGATAACATTCTCCTTTTGCCTTTTGAATAGAGTAATATGATGGTAGTAACTCAACCCCTTCATCTTGAATAGACTTTCTCAACGTAACATATTGCCATTTCGTCAATTTTAGAGATATCATAACACCTAGGGCTGTTTCTGAAGGCATTGTATCTTTTTTCGTAGAAAAAGCAAAATCTTTAATTCGTTTGACCTCGTGGGGATTTTTCAACATGTATTCTAATAATTCAGCAACATCATTATTACCACGTGCCTTTAATGAAGACAAGTAAACAAATGACTGTTCTTCAAATGAAAAACTTGATGCAATGTTTTCTACACGCTTTCTCTTTTGTTTGGACCCTAAGTCAGTAAAAGGTTTTCTTGGACTTACTTGAGTCGAAGTTCCAATAGACTTCACAGGTGTAGAAAAATCACTTTCCCGAGAAGGTCCCGCAACCACATCAATGGAAGGCTCACTTTGAGACGATTTAATAAATTCAGGCCATGCTACATCAGATTCTAACCAAGCACTATTATTTTTTAAGAAATCGGGACCCTTTGAACCTGATTGTGTCCATCGTCTGTTGAGATTATAACAATATGTATTACTAAAAGATTTAAGAACTTTAATTTGATCGTCTCTTAATGGCAACGGTACGTTTTGTTTGATATAATTCACTATAAAATCACTATTTTTTAAACTTCCACTTTCTTTTAATTTCAAAAATAAATCAAAATTTGTAACTAAATCAGTATTCAAATCCATGATTGAAAAAATTACGTATGTAAAAGCGCCCGTTAACAGCAAATGCAAATAACAGACTGAGTACTGATCGCCCGGTTTGTGGACTGAGACGGTAGCAGTAACATTTTTCTCATTGGTCCTCGCTATCACGTGCTTGATTGTGATTGGCCCGCAAGCTAATGACGTCATTTGTTAACTCAAATTGCACGACCCTTCGACATTCCAAATACATGACGTAATTTGTTTACGCATATTGTAAAAACTATTAAGTACCACGTAAATGGTGAAATTAGTGAACTTGTTGCGGTTGATTATAATGTGTCCCATTTTTTACAACATTCTAAACTAAAAGTGAGCAAAAATAGTGTAGTTCTTGACCTCTTTACAAAGACATGACAATTTAATGATTTTAAAAATAAAATCTTGAAATGACCCACTTCCGAGGATTTCCGAGGCACTAGACTTGGTATACATGTAGGCACAAGGACCTATTTATCAGAACCATAAATTATATTTTGAGAAAATTTGAGCTTTTTGATTTATTTGACTTTTTGTGAATTTTTCCATACAAAAAAAAATACTACGTCCTATAACTTTTAAAATAACAGCCGAATAAAAATGTGGTAGAACAATAAAGTGTTCGTATCAACTAGTAGGACATTACTGTAATACTTTTTTTCAATTAAAAAATAGTAAATTTTTAGCTGCCCTAATTCCACTGAGAGCCATTTTCAGCCCACCGTGCGGCGACCGCATTCCGAGGCGAGACGATAAGGGCCGGTTTAGTGCGAGGGGCCGGAGAGGGTGGAGGCGGCGGAGCGCTCGCCCGCGCGGCGCCGGCAACGGTGGCGTAGCTCGGTCGAGCCGAGGGGAGAGCGGGGCAAATTGACTGTGCCAATGTTTTTATCTCGGATTTAATTACCCCTTTTAAATCCGAGACAAGATCCTCTTTGAGTTCGGCGAAGGTCTCACTGCTAGTAGAAGTCGCGGCCTGAGGTTCTCTCCGAGCAGCGGCGGTCTGCCTACTTATTACTCCTACCTCGTTGAAGATCTCGATGATCTTGAGTTTGCTGTCGCGACTTACGCTCCTGCCCGTGGTCAGGAGTTTGCGAGCCTCATCGAGTTTTGCACTCAGAAACTTAAAAAAGTCAAAGCGTGCAGGTCTATCCGCGGGCAGTATGTCTTCGCCCAACATGTCGAGGTGCATACCTCCTTCGTCATCCGAGTCTAACTCGCTATACGAGCCAAACATTGTACCCGCCTACTATATTATAAAAGAAACTAAAATAAAATCAATAAAAATACAATCAATAAAATACAATCAATAAAAAGTACAATTGAATAAAATAGGTAAAATAATAACAATAATAAAACACGTATGTAAAACAAAATAAAAACCTATCTAAACTTATAAATAAAATTCGCTTGTCCACCCAGAGGCCCCAAATCTATTTAGCGATAAGAGTGTTACTCGCATATGTGTGTGTGGGGGAACTAGGTGTTACGTACAAAAAGTTAGGTAGGCACGTCAGCGCGCCCGGCGTCGCAAGAAGCCGCAGCGACACGGGAAAGTGACCCCCACTCCGTAGGGAATAGAGATCAGAATCCCGGATCACGCGAGACCTCGTGCAAAGACGAGAGCCCGGTACCTCAGGCTGAAGGCAGCCTACAACTGTTAACAGCCAGAGCCTAAATCTAATGACAATTAACACAAATCTAAAATTTATTTGATATTTACCAAAGTGAAGGGGGAGTGGTAGGGACCCGCGGGGGGTGTTCCCGAGGGTCAAATCCAATAATTCTTCGTCACCTACGGTGACGAAGAATTCGATGGACCCCTCGTATTTCCCGTAGGACTCACCGTTTACGAGATACCGGGTATGACGCAATAAATTTATAACTAAACATGGAAATTAACGGTTAATTTTGACAAATGAAAAGTTAAATATCTCGTAAACTACCGATTATAATGAATTGAAACTTTGCAGGAAATAGTTTTAGGCTACTAGCTCCCTAGATTAACAATCAAAAACGACGTGAGATAATCCCTTAATTAGCGTATTTACGTAATAAAATTACGTAAACTGCAGAACAAAGTTGTATTTGCGGTTGATTTAAATGCCGCGTGTCACTAAAACTGTAATAACTTAGTGTCTGTTAACTTTAAAAATATGGTTGAGGTGTCAAAATGTAGGTCTTGAATTGGGCTATTGAAGACTGGTCACTGCATACCACCTTGCCACATAGCAAGTTGGTCAAACTGGGTCTTGAAGTTATGTTTACAAAAAATTTACCTGAATTGCTCGGTTTATGGCTAAATGGGTGAAGTTAGGTGTGAAGTCTAATAGGGGTTGTCTTGGTAGGCGTCTAGGCCACCTGCAGGCACCTCCAAACTGAGCCGCACTCCTCAGGTTCCGGAGAAAACCTCGATGTATGAGGACGGTTTTTCCTCTATATCTTCGCGGATCCTGTTCCAAAGGAAGGCAGACTTGGTAAGCAGTTGGGGGGTCCCAAGGCGCGTCGATAGACACCAAAAAAGTGGGGGGTGACCACTCAAAATTCCGAGCGCCAGCCAGAAAACTGTATTTTCGGCGGCGTCAGCGGGTTTGAGGAGTAATAAGTCAGGGAGGCACGTCGTTCCACACACAAACAACACTCTATCACTCGCGCAGCACAAAGACCTTTATTTTGGTACAAAATTGAGCGTTTTAACGTAACTTTGCGATTTTTAACGATTTTAACACGGGAGCGAAGCGAAAAACGGTGTTCTCTCGAGCGCTCGAGTGCCGCGACTGGTTAGGTTAGGTTAGGTTAGGTTAGGTTAGGTTAGGTTAGGTTAGGTTAGGTTAGGTTAGGTTAGGTTAGGTTAGGTTAGGTTAGGTTAGGTTAGGTTAGGTTAGGTTAGGTTAGGTTAGGTTAGGTTAGGTTAGGTTAGGTTAGGTTAGGTTAGGTTAGGTTAGGTTAGGTTAGGTTAGGTTAGGTTAGGTTAGGTTAGGTTAGGTTAGGTTAGGTTAGGTTAGGTTAGGTTAGGTTAGGTTAGGTTAGGTTAGGTTAGGTTAGGTTAGGTTAGGTTAGGTTAGGTTAGGTTAGGTTAGGTTAGGTTAGGTTAGGTTAGGTTAGGTTAGGTTAGGTTAGGTTAGGTTAGGTTAGGTTAGGTTAGGTTAGGTTAGGTTAGGTTAGGTTAGGTTAGGTTAGGTTAGGTTAGGTTAGGTTAGGTTAGGTTAGGTTAGGTTAGGTTAGGTTAGGTTAGGTTAGGTTAGGTTAGGTTAGGTTAGGTTAGGTTAGGTTAGGTTAGGTTAGGTTAGGTTAGGTTAGGTTAGGTTAGGTTAGGTTAGGTTAGGTTAGGTTAGGTTAGGTTAGGTTAGGTTAGGTTAGGTTAGGTTAGGTTAGGTTAGGTTAGGTTAGGTTAGGTTAGGTTAGGTTAGGTTAGGTTAGGTTAGGTTAGGTTTTTTTTTTTTTTTTTTTTTTTTTTTTTTTTTTTTTCTATTAAGCTTAGCTCGAAAGGGAGGTAACACTAAGTATATGTCTGCGCACCCTTTCAGAGTTAATGGGATTTGGGTTGGTATGGGAGAGAATTGTGGGAGGGATGTTTGCGTTTGGATATAGTTTTAATAAATACATAATAATATATATATATGTAAATGTAAGTATATAAAATAAAACAAGTTGTTATCCACAAATGTAAAACAGATGTGGCGGCGAAGTGTTTTGTAGTTTTTTTTTTTTGTATTTTTATTTATGATTCTTTAATCGAAGACACGTTGTGATTGAAGTTGTGTTCAATTTACAACTTGGGCAAAAGACAAACTTAACAATAAAACTTAACAATAAATGTACATTTACATCCAATATTACAAAGTAATCTAAGTGAGCGGATTGTATACATGTCTGTGTTTTTTTTTAATAATAATATTTTTTTTTTATTTTTTTTTTATTTTTATTTTTTTTTTTTTTTATTCTTTTTGTATTTTCTTATATTTTTTAAACAATTTGTGCATATTTTTCTTGCTTTTTTATGACTTTTTTTTTTTTTTATATGCTCACTTTACAGCAGGATACTTAAATCTAGGTCTTAGTTCTATAAATACAAAGACAACCCGAGAAGATTGCTCGGAAACACACAAGTTGCAATAAACATAAACAATACTGTCATGACATATGAACTTAAATCTAGTAAAAAGAAAAATAGAAGTAAAAGTAAGTTGAAAGTTATTTAAGTGTTTTATATTTTGATTTGTCTTTTTGCATTTTTTAACGCTTTTTTAAACAATTTCCTTATATTTTTCTTAATAAATTGTGTCTTTTTATAGTTTTCAAAATAGTGTTAGCATGTTCCGATCAGATACATTAAATCAGTATTGCGAACGAAAGATAAATAAAAGGTTAGGTAGGTTGTGAGTTGTTTAAGTATGTTTTGTATTTTGATTTATCTTTTTGCATTATTTAACGCTTTTTTAAAACAATTTTCTTATATTTCCCTTAATAAATAGTATGTTTTGAAACAATTTTTCAAAATAGTGTGAATTTGTTTCAATCAAATACATTAAATCAGTACTGCGGACATACCCTATATAAATATAACTTAAGATAAACATAAACATAAATTTGCATGATCAATTATACCTATAGATTAATGAGCTTTGTTGAATATCCCGTATGGATATGATAACACTAGAGATAACTGTTTATCTTATCTCATGTAGGTGATTGCTAGTTGCTATCTTAATGTAATTAATGTATGCTGTGAATGTGTTACATCAAACTTATAAATATGGCCGCTATACCTATACTGAAGACTACGCATGATTTACTTTCAATAAATAATCGATGCTTAATGTCTTTTGTAATATATCTTTGTATAGGACCCTACAATACGTATGCTGTGTCACAGTAATAGTTAAGTGTCAGTTTTAAATGTAAAGTACGCAATAACAGTAATATAAACAATCAAAATATTAATACATCGTTACATAGGTACAATGCTTGACTGCTCAGTTAGTGGGCCGTAATCAATTCTATTTCTGATATTGGTGATAAGAGAGGTCAATCGAGGGCAGTGAGTGGATGTTGCGCTGTGTTGAGTGTTTATGTTTTTGTTATGTTGTGTGTTGTGTAGTGTGCAGTTATGACAGTTAGCGGCGGCGGTATTTGTTTTGTCTGGGCAGTTTTTATATAGGTGTGTAGGTGAGGAGCAGTGTGAACAAACTGTTTTATCAGTTGTACAGTGTTTTTTGGTGTGCCCGAATTGAAGGCAAGAGTAACACTGCAAGAGGGGTATATACTCCTCTGCGTGTACCCGCTGGTGATCTATATTTAATTGGCGTTTTTTGATTACGGTTCTCCACAGACGTGGAGCGACTAAGAAAACCGCGTTATATAGTTTGTCGCTCTTGTTTGCCCTTTTAAACCTAAACGTTAGGTCCCCCGGCTCAACATCAACGCCAAAGTCGTTTTGGTTGACGATGACCTGCGTCAACTCTTCGCAAGGAGTGTCGGCCGACACGCCCTTGAGAATAATCATAGGCCTAAGCCTTCGGCACGGCTCCGCCGTTATGGCGCACTCAGCCAGCTTGATTTTCTCAAGAGCGACGTCGCGTTGTTCCTCGCTATCGAATTCGACCCTAATTTTATTATTAGATACGAACTTAACGTCCGCGGGAGAGAATTTTGTGTCTTTAAAAGACACCCCGGATCTAAAAGCTTGTAGCGTGTCGCGCGGCCCGGCGCACAGTGGGCTGAATTTCATTTTTGGGGAATTAGGGGAAAATAAGTTCAGATATTACTTCTAATGATTTTTATGAACATTTTATGTTAAGCAACCCTTATTCAAAAACTCCTACTTTCGGAGTTATAACGCATACAAAATTAATAAAAAAATATTATATTTAGTCTTAATATACATCCATTTTATTTGTCATAATGTGTTATTTGACACAAAATACGGATGTTCCTTTTTCCACACCACCCTAGAGGTCAAGAACTAGGCGCGTTTTTTTATTGTGGTATCCCCAGGAGGCCTAATCCACTTTTGATTTAAAGAATAAATTGTAATAAAACTTTATTTCACATAATAGATACAATTTAACTATTTTAGTACAAAATATTATATTTACAATGAAGTTCTAGAAATTGCAACCTAAAAGGAAGATGACAAAACATTTACAATGCTAATTATTTATATACGCCACATATTGAATATAAGTACTAAAGTAAAGTTATATTTATTGCATGTTATAAATACAGATTTTAAAAATATACTAAATTAAATAAAGAATACCTACGAGTATACTACATAGTACATACTAAATATTATAATAATACGAAATATACATGCTGATATAGTAATGATCAAAGAATAAAAATTCCTTGGTAATTGTACAAATACACACGAGACTAGTTACTGTATTTTCAAAGAAAACATGTTAAAATATAACTAAATAATATCGAAATCCTATATATCACACTCACTGTCGGAATTGGTTTCATAGTCAACATCTGCTATGTTAACAAAAGCAAAATTTTCTTTGCTTTGCTCTATATCTTGTTCGTCCACTATTAATAAATCTAGTACATCTTTTGATAAAACTTTATGTTTCCTGACAAATTTTGGCCTTTTACTCGAAATATATGGATCAGATGTAATAAGAAAATTGTTAAAAATATCTTCGTTTGTGGCTTTTCTACAATATTTACGAGAATGGTGTTCTCTGTACCTTCTGAAATCTTTATTTCGCGATTCGGCTGCCTCTTCAGATAATTTTCCCACTGGAATGAGACCAAAATTGTCGATGATATCTTTTCCATGTACTAGAATTTTGTGCACACTTGCAGGCATGTAATACCATTCGTATAATTGAATGTACAGAGCTATGGTTCCATCAGCAAATTCCTTGAATTTGTTTGTGTCTATTAAAATACCTGAGCTTATAGCTTGTAAAATAGTAGCAAATCTTCTTATTAGATTTTCGTCTACACCAGTAATAGCAGCAGTTGTGGTGACATCTGCAAAAAACCTTCGTGCGGTGTTACCATCATTAGTTGTACCGTGTCCTTGTTTAACTATGTCAATTAGCAACCCATTTTTATTTTTAAACGCATGTTGAACTTCTCTTTTCTTATTCTCTAATTTTACTTTGTTGTCGCCTTTTGCTATCCACGATTTAAATTCAAGCCTATATGATATATGTAAAATGCATTCCATAAATCTAATCCAAGCATGGAGAGAAGATATGCCAAATTTGAAGATTTCAGTATTAGGCTCTTTCTGTAAAATTTGATCCAAGTTGTTCATTTCTTTTGGGGTGGCTTTACAAACATCGCAGCTTTGTGTGGAGGTTTCACTTAATACTGAAGTTATCTTCCCATCAATCATCGTTAAAAATAATTTGTGTCGAATGAACTTTCCATGAATTTCAGTTTCTTTTAAATTACTTCTTTCAGATTCTAATCTCTGCATTTGAGTGGTAATATTAATTTTGGTTTCTTTTATAAATTTGAAAAATAGTGGACGACAAAAATAGGTTGAGTTTGGCGCTGGATTTTCCCACAAAATTCTGTCACCATTAACGAGTTTCATAGGAACTAGACTTCCCATGAAAACACTCGAGTCGTCAGAATCTGCTTCACTTGTCTGCTTGTAATTTGACTGATTAGAGGCACCATCAAAACCCCATTTAGTAATTAATTCAAGTTTTTTTTCATCTTCTCCAATTTCAACTAATTTCAAGATCCTTTCAGTAGTTTTGTCCAGAAGTGATTGTAACTTTATTTCCGCAGAGGTATCAGTTATTGTCATGTCTTCCTTTGGTGGATAACATTCTCCTTTTGCCTTTTGAATAGAGTAATATGATGGTAGTAACTCAACCCCTTCATCTTGAATAGACTTTCTCAACGTAACATATTGCCATTTCGTCAATTTTAGAGATATCATAACACCTAGGGCTGTTTCTGAAGGCATTGTATCTTTTTTCGTAGAAAAAGCAAAATCTTTAATTCGTTTGACCTCGTGGGGATTTTTCAACATGTATTCTAATAATTCAGCAACATCATTATTACCACGTGCCTTTAATGAAGACAAGTAAACAAATGACTGTTCTTCAAATGAAAAACTTGATGCAATGTTTTCTACACGCTTTCTCTTTTGTTTGGACCCTAAGTCAGTAAAAGGTTTTCTTGGACTTACTTGAGTCGAAGTTCCAATAGACTTCACAGGTGTAGAAAAATCACTTTCCCGAGAAGGTCCCGCAACCACATCAATGGAAGGCTCACTTTGAGACGATTTAATAAATTCAGGCCATGCTACATCAGATTCTAACCAAGCACTATTATTTTTTAAGAAATCGGGACCCTTTGAACCTGATTGTGTCCATCGTCTGTTGAGATTATAACAATATGTATTACTAAAAGATTTAAGAACTTTAATTTGATCGTCTCTTAATGGCAACGGTACGTTTTGTTTGATATAATTCACTATAAAATCACTATTTTTTAAACTTCCACTTTCTTTTAATTTCAAAAATAAATCAAAATTTGTAACTAAATCAGTATTCAAATCCATGATTGAAAAAATTACGTATGTAAAAGCGCCCGTTAACAGCAAATGCAAATAACAGACTGAGTACTGATCGCCCGGTTTGTGGACTGAGACGGTAGCAGTAACATTTTTCTCATTGGTCCTCGCTATCACGTGCTTGATTGTGATTGGCCCGCAAGCTAATGACGTCATTTGTTAACTCAAATTGCACGACCCTTCGACATTCCAAATACATGACGTAATTTGTTTACGCATATTGTAAAAACTATTAAGTACCACGTAAATGGTGAAATTAGTGAACTTGTTGCGGTTGATTATAATGTGTCCCATTTTTTACAACATTCTAAACTAAAAGTGAGCAAAAATAGTGTAGTTCTTGACCTCTTTACAAAGACATGACAATTTAATGATTTTAAAAATAAAATCTTGAAATGACCCACTTCCGAGGATTTCCGAGGCACTAGACTTGGTATACATGTAGGCACAAGGACCTATTTATCAGAACCATAAATTATATTTTGAGAAAATTTGAGCTTTTTGATTTATTTGACTTTTTGTGAATTTTTCCATACAAAAAAAAATACTACGTCCTATAACTTTTAAAATAACAGCCGAATAAAAATGTGGTAGAACAATAAAGTGTTCGTATCAACTAGTAGGACATTACTGTAATACTTTTTTTCAATTAAAAAATAGTAAATTTTTAGCTGCCCTAATTCCACTGAGAGCCATTTTCAGCCCACCGTGCGGCGACCGCATTCCGAGGCGAGACGATAAGGGCCGGTTTAGTGCGAGGGGCCGGAGAGGGTGGAGGCGGCGGAGCGCTCGCCCGCGCGGCGCCGGCAACGGTGGCGTAGCTCGGTCGAGCCGAGGGGAGAGCGGGGCAAATTGACTGTGCCAATGTTTTTATCTCGGATTTAATTACCCCTTTTAAATCCGAGACAAGATCCTCTTTGAGTTCGGCGAAGGTCTCACTGCTAGTAGAAGTCGCGGCCTGAGGTTCTCTCCGAGCAGCGGCGGTCTGCCTACTTATTACTCCTACCTCGTTGAAGATCTCGATGATCTTGAGTTTGCTGTCGCGACTTACGCTCCTGCCCGTGGTCAGGAGTTTGCGAGCCTCATCGAGTTTTGCACTCAGAAACTTAAAAAAGTCAAAGCGTGCAGGTCTATCCGCGGGCAGTATGTCTTCGCCCAACATGTCGAGGTGCATACCTCCTTCGTCATCCGAGTCTAACTCGCTATACGAGCCAAACATTGTACCCGCCTACTATATTATAAAAGAAACTAAAATAAAATCAATAAAAATACAATCAATAAAATACAATCAATAAAAAGTACAATTGAATAAAATAGGTAAAATAATAACAATAATAAAACACGTATGTAAAACAAAATAAAAACCTATCTAAACTTATAAATAAAATTCGCTTGTCCACCCAGAGGCCCCAAATCTATTTAGCGATAAGAGTGTTACTCGCATATGTGTGTGTGGGGGAACTAGGTGTTACGTACAAAAAGTTAGGTAGGCACGTCAGCGCGCCCGGCGTCGCAAGAAGCCGCAGCGACACGGGAAAGTGACCCCCACTCCGTAGGGAATAGAGATCAGAATCCCGGATCACGCGAGACCTCGTGCAAAGACGAGAGCCCGGTACCTCAGGCTGAAGGCAGCCTACAACTGTTAACAGCCAGAGCCTAAATCTAATGACAATTAACACAAATCTAAAATTTATTTGATATTTACCAAAGTGAAGGGGGAGTGGTAGGGACCCGCGGGGGGTGTTCCCGAGGGTCAAATCCAATAATTCTTCGTCACCTACGGTGACGAAGAATTCGATGGACCCCTCGTATTTCCCGTAGGACTCACCGTTTACGAGATACCGGGTATGACGCAATAAATTTATAACTAAACATGGAAATTAACGGTTAATTTTGACAAATGAAAAGTTAAATATCTCGTAAACTACCGATTATAATGAATTGAAACTTTGCAGGAAATAGTTTTAGGCTACTAGCTCCCTAGATTAACAATCAAAAACGACGTGAGATAATCCCTTAATTAGCGTATTTACGTAATAAAATTACGTAAACTGCAGAACAAAGTTGTATTTGCGGTTGATTTAAATGCCGCGTGTCACTAAAACTGTAATAACTTAGTGTCTGTTAACTTTAAAAATATGGTTGAGGTGTCAAAATGTAGGTCTTGAATTGGGCTATTGAAGACTGGTCACTGCATACCACCTTGCCACATAGCAAGTTGGTCAAACTGGGTCTTGAAGTTATGTTTACAAAAAATTTACCTGAATTGCTCGGTTTATGGCTAAATGGGTGAAGTTAGGTGTGAAGTCTAATAGGGGTTGTCTTGGTAGGCGTCTAGGCCACCTGCAGGCACCTCCAAACTGAGCCGCACTCCTCAGGTTCCGGAGAAAACCTCGATGTATGAGGACGGTTTTTCCTCTATATCTTCGCGGATCCTGTTCCAAAGGAAGGCAGACTTGGTAAGCAGTTGGGGGGTCCCAAGGCGCGTCGATAGACACCAAAAAAGTGGGGGGTGACCACTCAAAATTCCGAGCGCCAGCCAGAAAACTGTATTTTCGGCGGCGTCAGCGGGTTTGAGGAGTAATAAGTCAGGGAGGCACGTCGTTCCACACACAAACAACACTCTATCACTCGCGCAGCACAAAGACCTTTATTTTGGTACAAAATTGAGCGTTTTAACGTAACTTTGCGATTTTTAACGATTTTAACACGGGAGCGAAGCGAAAAACGGTGTTCTCTCGAGCGCTCGAGTGCCGCGACTGGTTAGGTTAGGTTAGGTTAGGTTAGGTTAGGTTAGGTTAGGTTAGGTTAGGTTAGGTTAGGTTAGGTTAGGTTAGGTTAGGTTAGGTTAGGTTAGGTTAGGTTAGGTTAGGTTAGGTTAGGTTAGGTTAGGTTAGGTTAGGTTAGGTTAGGTTAGGTTAGGTTAGGTTAGGTTAGGTTAGGTTAGGTTAGGTTAGGTTAGGTTAGGTTAGGTTAGGTTAGGTTAGGTTAGGTTAGGTTAGGTTAGGTTAGGTTAGGTTAGGTTAGGTTAGGTTAGGTTAGGTTAGGTTAGGTTAGGTTAGGTTAGGTTAGGTTAGGTTAGGTTAGGTTAGGTTAGGTTAGGTTAGGTTAGGTTAGGTTAGGTTAGGTTAGGTTAGGTTAGGTTAGGTTAGGTTAGGTTAGGTTAGGTTAGGTTAGGTTAGGTTAGGTTAGGTTAGGTTAGGTTAGGTTAGGTTAGGTTAGGTTAGGTTAGGTTAGGTTAGGTTAGGTTAGGTTAGGTTAGGTTAGGTTAGGTTAGGTTAGGTTAGGTTAGGTTAGGTTAGGTTAGGTTAGGTTAGGTTAGGTTAGGTTAGGTTAGGTTAGGTTAGGTTAGGTTAGGTTAGGTTAGGTTAGGTTAGGTTAGGTTAGGTTAGGTTAGGTTAGGTTAGGTTAGGTTAGGTTAGGTTAGGTTAGGTTAGGTTAGGTTAGGTTAGGTTAGGTTAGGTTAGGTTAGGTTAGGTTAGGTTAGGTTAGGTTAGGTTAGGTTAGGTTAGGTTAGGTTAGGTTAGGTTAGGTTAGGTTAGGTTAGGTTAGGTTAGGTTAGGTTAGGTTAGGTTAGGTTAGGTTAGGTTAGGTTAGGTTAGGTTAGGTTAGGTTAGGTTAGGTTAGGTTAGGTTAGGTTAGGTTAGGTTAGGTTAGGTTAGGTTAGGTTAGGTTAGGTTAGGTTAGGTTAGGTTAGGTTAGGTTAGGTTAGGTTAGGTTAGGTTAGGTTAGGTTAGGTTAGGTTAGGTTAGGTTAGGTTAGGTTAGGTTAGGTTAGGTTAGGTTAGGTTAGGTTAGGTTAGGTTAGGTTAGGTTAGGTTAGGTTAGGTTAGGTTAGGTTAGGTTAGGTTAGGTTAGGTTAGGTTAGGTTAGGTTAGGTTAGGTTAGGTTAGGTTAGGTTAGGTTAGGTTAGGTTAGGTTAGGTTAGGTTAGGTTAGGTTAGGTTAGGTTAGGTTAGGTTAGGTTAGGTTAGGTTAGGTTAGGTTAGGTTAGGTTAGGTTAGGTTAGGTTAGGTTAGGTTAGGTTAGGTTAGGTTAGGTTAGGTTAGGTTAGGTTTTTTTTTTTTTTTTTTTTTTGGGATGAATATCGCACGCCACTCTTTGACATTTGCCTATCAAAGACGTTGCTGATCGGTTTTTATTTTAATACAATTTCCATCTGCTTTTTATTTCGGGTTAGTTTTACGGTCTATATATATTACATTTGTGTATATTTCTATGTATTTTACATTTATTTATTTTGCATATAGGTATTAGAATTTCTTTATTTTCTGCTTTAGTTTATTTCTTTTTGCATAATGCTCTTTTTATGCGTCTGTTCCATTTGCGGTGTTTTTTTGTTCGTTGATTGAATATCGCTTTTATGCTTTTTGTGGTTTTTACTTTTATCTATGTTTCATTTATTATATACTATTTTCTAAGCCCTAGCTGTAGCGCATAGTTTAGCTCGTTCATGTCAGTAATTTTACTTTCCATCTTATACATCGTTCCCTCTGCAAGAGGTATATACTTCAATATATAGTCTTACAGCTTTACTTTTTTAACTTACCCTTATCTATCATATTACTAACAATGAATACCATGTTTCTCGACCATGGCCCAAAATTACAGTTTTTAAAATTAATAGAATTTTGCTTAATTTTTAAAGACCACTTCGCGCCGCGACATACAAACCCGATAAAGTTTCTTATTTTTGTGATTTTAAAAAGTGAGACTACTTTAATTTTAACCTGCGTAAGGACCCGCCGTTTGTTTCTGCCCGCATATATTATTCCAGGGTTGCTTTTACTAGGACACCTGATTTGTGTTTGTTTTTGTGTTTTTGTGTGTTTATGTGTGTTTTTGTTTGTTGTGTGTTTATTGTGCTTTGTTGTGTGTTTTATGTACTTTGTTTTATGTTTTATGTGCTTTGTTGTGTATGTTGCTTTACAGACCTGCTTAAGGCTAATATATTTCACTACTCTCAATTGTTCCATCTTCGTATGAAGCTGGTGCCAATTTGGTGTTCTGGTCATTACATATTGCCTGGTCATGTGTTTTGTGAATGTGTCTTTGTTTTTAGTGTGGCGTCGGTGTCTTTTTTGTTGGACTCTAGGTTTTCGATTGCTGTCTCTCACTTCTTTCATCATATTGTTCTCAGGAATATGCAACAGTGGATCGTGCGATTGCATCCCACCGTCTCCGCATTGGGCAGTCTAGGTCGAAGGAGTCGTGGTCTGTCACATCCTTTTTCTCATCACTGCAGTTTTTGCATATTGCTGCTTTTCCAGCCTGTCGATGAGGACAGTCGGTCCGAAGGTGGCCAGGGTCACAGCAATACGAACAAAGGTCCCCCTTTTCTGTACACAGCTTTCTCCCGTGACCGAAGCCGAGACACCTCGTGCATTGGATCAGAGGACTTTGATCCACAACTCTGACCCTCTGCAGATCTACGTGTGCTCGGCCGGCTGTTATCAGGCGCTGCCATACTGGGGGAGAGACCTGCACCACCACATGGTTTTCGAGGAGGTTTCTTGATCGCTTCCTGTATTTTACCGAGACCCTGACGTCCTCCGCACCGATGTCGCGCAGCAAATGTGCATTCTGTTTTGTGACCGCCTTGATGATGTCATCGTCCGTGTTGTATCTCATCACGTCCAATAACACCACCAAGGGGTCCCGGTTCACTGCGTCTTCAACGACGAAGCGTTCGGCTGTCCCACCCAGTCGGTCCTTTACCGCTTGCAGCTCCACCTTGCTGTGGCACCCCACTATCACCTTTTGATCCCCTGCTTTTCTTACTTTATCGATACGTATGCCATTTTCTTTCGCATCCACTGCAGCTCTAATCATGTCCACAAGATTGCTACTTGTGTCAATCGGCTCTGTGGACTTAACTATGATAGAGTGCATGGGCTTTGGTAGGGCTGTGGCCATTCCAGCCGCTACCCTGGCATACGTATTTTTAGAGGGGATCTCCGTTACGCTCGTGTGGCTGGTCTCCTCCAGAACTTTTGTGTTCTTTTCCAGAGCCTTTTTTAGTTCTCCGGCTGTGTTGTTGCTATCTCTCATCAGCTTCGAGTGCTCTGCTAATGAGGATAGCAATTGGGAGACCTGCGCTCTTCCCGACTCGATCCTTTGTTCATCCTCCCTTTGCTCCTTTTCCTTCCATAGCTGTGGGTCATACTCGTCTTCCCTCTCCACACGAGTTGACGCGGGTAATGAAAAAGGTGCGGATTTGTGAACCTCCTCCCCCTTCACAAGCTGGTAGAGCCTGTCGATGGCCTGTGTGACGTCCGCTTTTATATCAGTTTTTAAATTTCTTGACGCATTCAGAGCAGTCTTAGCCTTCGTCACCCAGGCCCTCGCCTCCTTGACTCTGTCAGCTCGCGCAGTGGTCGGGATTATTTTAACCGCCTCCGGCAGAGATTGAGGTGCTGGTACCTCCCTCGAAGACGCGTCTGCGCACTGTGGAGCAACCGAGCATTCCTCTGGAAAGAGGACTCTGCCAGCCTCCCACTCTCCTATGCTCCTCCTGACATTAGTTTGGGGCTTGGTAACTGTTGCCGTTCGGCTTACCTTTGTAGGAGAGGTTGGCTGATGTGTTATGGCGGTTATCTTTTTGGGGGTATGGAACATGGTTGGAGATTCAGGGATTCCACGAGATATTCTTTAGAACCTAGGCTAACCCTAACCTAACTATAATTATTAATTCGTAAGATTGTAAAAGTTGTAAATTCGGTATAAAATTGTAAAAATTGTATATAGTAAATTTAAAATTGTATAATATGATTTAAAATAGGGATAATTGTATAAATAATAGAATTAAATTAAATTTTTGTGATTTGTAAATTATTTAAAATGTTTATGGCGTATTCTACTCGCCAGACTGCTGCGGGCCCAACTTCCACAATCCAACGATGTGAATACGATCAGTGTCCGGGACGAAATCTTCCGGGAAAATCGAGAACACAGTAAAATTTTTGAAAATTTTTAATTATTTTCTAAAAATTTTATTGGTACACCCAGCGTGTGGTACACTGTTAGGTAGGCCTTTAAGAGACCTTCAATCTGAATGAGATATTAAACAGTTTATTAAAAATGGTTATTGAATACGAGGAATTTAAGAAAAAATTTTATGTTTTTAGAGAATAAATATAGTAAATATTAAAATTTTGAAATCAAAGTGGGTATCGTTGAAAAGTTCTTGATGAGACCTAAACGTCAGTGGAGAAACTAAAGGAATCCGCCAATAAACAAAAAAGTTATACGCCGTCAAAAATATTATAAAACTAAAATATATATTTTCGCGAAAACTATGAAAAAGCTATAAATTTTTCACGTGTGTTTGACAACTCACGATATAGGTCAATTCTTAAGCTACCCGACGACACCAGAACGAAGCCTGTAAGTCACTCGGTCCCAGAGATATCGCCTCTCAAGTCCGGTAAGACACAGATATAGGGAGGCAAAAGTCTCCGGAATTGATATGCCTGATCACTCTTGGGTGGGTGGGCGGGCCCGAAACTAAATTTTTTACGTTTTCCTGGTGGTCGGAGCACCACGTGAGTGGTGTCGGCAGATCGGGCTCGACGCCCTCTATCCAACGACGGGAATAACGGATGGTATCCGGGAACAAATTTTCCGGGAAAACCGCGAAAAACAGGAAAAATTTCGGAAAAATCGAATTATTTTAAAATTTTTGTATAGTCACACCCTACGTGTGCTATATCGTTGAATAGGTCTTTAAGAGACCTTCAATTTGAATATAATGTCGAATAGTTTTAATGCGAGAATTTAGTAATAAAATGTTTTTAATGAAAATTAATGTGATTTTTTATAAAAAATTTGAAAATTTATGAATTTTAAGAGCCAAACGGGGTGTCGTTAGAAAGATCTCGTCGAGATCTACGCGTCAACGCAAAAATCAGGAACAACCACTGATAAACAACAGAGTTATAGCAGATTAAAAATATACACAGTTAAAAATTTTCAATTTTCATGAAAATTATGAAAATGTTAAGGTTTTTCCGCGTGTAAAAGCGCGGAACGTTAAAGTATAGTCAAAAAGAAAGTGTATATAAAGAAAACCCGACCAAAATCAAGCAATTAACAAAAAAGTTGTCGACCGGGTTAGGTTAGGTTAGGTTAGGTTAGGTTAGGTTAGGTTAGGTTAGGTTAGGTTAGGTTAGGTTAGGTTAGGTTAGGTTAGGTTAGGTTAGGTTAGGTTAGGTTAGGTTAGGTTAGGTTAGGTTAGGTTAGGTTAGGTTAGGTTAGGTTAGGTTAGGTTAGGTTAGGTTAGGTTAGGTTAGGTTAGGTTAGGTTAGGTTAGGTTAGGTTAGGTTAGGTTAGGTTAGGTTAGGTTAGGTTAGGTTAGGTTTTTTTTTTTTTTTTTTTTTTTTTTTCTTATAATTGCGTGTATCCCTCTGACAGGGTCAGAGACCTTGGTCATGCAGACTCATTTTATTTTGCCAATTGGGTTATGTTAGATGGCGTTCCTTTTGATTGTGGCGCTGCAAACGCTCACCGCGTACTTTAAAAATATTTTGCGATATTTTTTATCAGCAAGGAGGCAGTGAGCATTTGCAGCGCTCACTCCCACCTCAATTTGTACCTCCACCTCGAGCCGCTGCTGGGCAAAGACAGGGCACTCGAAGAGAATGTGCACCAAACTTTCTGCTCGATCGGGGTCACAGATGCACGACGGGCTCTCCTTGCATTTAAAACGATGCAGATACTGGGAGAACCCGCCATGTCCCGTAAGCATCTGTGTTACCACTCCTTGGGGTGCAAGTTTTCGAACGATCCTGAAGGCGTCCACTGCGTTCGGGAGGAACAGCTTCGTGACGGAGGCGGTCTCCCCGTCCAGGTATCTCCGGTTCCACTCGCCAAGAGTTTCACTTCGAAGTTGGCTCCTGACGAATGAAACCGGACACCGGTCGTAGTCCGGTCTCCTCCTCGACGAAGCTGCTGCCTCCTTTGCAAGGGTATCGGCGCGCTCATTCCCCTCGAAACCGGCGTGGGCCTTGATCCAGAACAAAGAGACATCTTTGCCCCGGGTCAAGGCCTCGCAGAGGTTTTGGCGCGCCTGGAACGCGAGTGGGTTTAAGGAGCCATGGTTGGTGACTGACTGCAATGCTGCCATTGAGTCACTGTAAACACCATAGCTCCTCTCACTGCACTTCAGGATCTCGTCCGTGGCTCGACATATGGCCAGAAGTTCGGCCTGGTAGACTGTGCAGTACGCGGGCAAGCATAGTTTACGGGCTTTAAGTTCGGAGCGGCTGTCCCATATGGACAGCGCAGCTCCGACCTTGCCCCCTATCTTGCTGCCGTCTGTAAAAATACGGCGCGTCTGCACGTTGTGCCGGTCTACCAGGCTCTGGTCATCCAAACTTTGGAATACCAGTTCCGGCCGTCGAGCTGGGTGCGGCAATTCCGCAAAGTCCACCACACGCTCGACCTCCCGGTCTCCTAGCACCAGCCGGGATGACCCCTTGCGCGCTTCATACAGAGCTGCTGCTTCTTGAATGCGCAAATCCAAGGGAAGTATCCCGGCCAGTATGAGAGCCGAGTTTAGGGAGACTGTGCGGTAGGACTTGCAGATTTTTTGTGCCACACCCCTTTGCACCGTACCAAGGAGCTTCCTGACCCCGATCTTCTTGGACGCGGGTGCCCATGCTGCCGCTGCGTACATGACGACGGGCTCCACCACCGCCGTGTACAAGGTGCGAATCACCTCCGGGTGCAACCCCCAGCTGATCTTCGCTGTGCGTTGGAGCTGCTTATAGATGTTTAGGGCCTTCCGACAGACGTTGGCGACATGACTATTGAACGTCAGTTTGTCGTCAATGGTCAGCCCTAAAATCTTTATTTCCCGGGACATGCCAATATCGACCCCACCCATCCTTAGAATCGGGGTGTCATAAACAAGCTTACGTGTAAGCAACATCGCTTTTGTTTTATGCGGAGCAAATTTAAGCTTGTTTCGAACACCCCAACTCCGAACGAGTTCGAGGGCGACATTGGCATGTCTTTGCACCTCCAACGCAGTATACCCGGCGAAAAGCAGAACCACGTCGTCGGCGAACGCTTGGCAGCGGACTCCTTCCGCGTCCAGCAGTTTAAGGAGGGAATCTAGGAGGAGGTTCCAGAGGATCGGTCCACCAATCGACCCCTGGACGCAACCCTTGTGCGTCACGCGGGCGTGCTCGACTCCCGCATATCGCAGCTTTATGCATCTGCCGTCTAGGTAACTGTCCAGTAGTCTCCTGAGATTGACCGGACACTGTTCCTCAGCCAGTCTGACCTTAATGGCCGGCCACCATGCACTGTCAAAGGCCCCCTCTATATCCAGCGAAACGAGCGTTACTAGCTTTTTAGCTTCTATTTCCGCTTTGATTTCGTTCACCAGAGTATAGAGGGAGTCCTCTGTGCTTCTTTGTGGCATAAAGCCAAACTGGCGAGTACTCAGTCGCGGTATCAGGTACCACTGGAGCCTTGTTACTACCATTTTTTCCAGGACTTTACCGAGGACCGGTAGCAGGCCTATTGGCCTGTACGACTTTGTCGTTCGGTAGTCGTCCTTGCCCGGCTTCCTCAGCACTACCACCGTGGCCTCTTTCCAAGCCTTTGGAAAGTGGCCAAGACTGAGGCATTTGTTGGCCAGGGCAAGGAACGATTCGGAGTCCTGGAAAATGGCTTGACGGCAGATGTCGGCTGTAAAGCCATCAGCTCCCGGTGCCTTTCTAGGGTTGAAAGCTTGGACAGAGGACTTTAGTTCGTGCGCTGTGAACGGCGGGTCATGTATCTCACCATGGACCCGCTCGTTTACCCGCTTTGAGAGATTTCTGAGAGTCCTCTGGTCCTCGCTGTCCTCAGATTCCTGGTCTTCGGGATAAAATGTTTCCGCTAGAAAGGCAGCCGAGTCAGCAGGTTCCAGAGCTACGCCATCTCGCAGCAGGGCTACGTCCTCCTGTCGCTTAGTGGTTCGACCTATCACCCTGTAGATCCCCTCCCAGACTCCCTCCCTGTCTTGTTTGGTGCAAAACTCCTTCCAACTTTTTATTTGGGCCAATTTCGCCTTCTTTTCATAATCTTCTTTTGCTTTCAGGTACTCAGCAACGACACCATCTCTCCGGACGGGCGCAGCGCAACGGATCCTTCTCCTCCTGGTAGCGACCATCTTCTTGAGGACTGCGAGTTCTTCGGACCACCACGGCAAGGTAAGTTTATTGTTATTTTTCTTTATTGGTATACTACTATTACATGCTTTATCTATTATATTTATGTATGTATTAACTGCTTTTTCTAATTCTTGTGTTGTGTTTATATTTTCTATTGCATTCTTTTCTATTTTATTTTCTATTTTTAATTGTCCCATTTTCTCACGAAAATGGGACCAATTAGCTTTCCTTGTATTAAATTTTCGCGTCGTTGATTTAATTGCTATACCGGTCGATTTGATTAAGTTTACTTTAAATACGATGCCGTTGTGGTCCGAGCTCGTCATTCCCACGTCCACTCTCCAGTCTTGTACCAGGCTGAGAAGGTCCGCCGAGCACGCCGTGATGTCCACGTGGCTACTATAAACTTTGCCGCCGCGGATAGTATCAAATGTTGGAGTGATGCCGCTGTTGAGTACCTGCAAATCCATCTCTTCCAGAAAGCCGCACAGTTCTGCGCCCCTCGAGTCCTCAACTCTACTCCCCCACCAAGGGCTTTTACCGTTGACGTCGCCTCCGACAATCAGGTTACTGGGTCCTAGCCGCCGCTGAACTATTCTGAGGTGATCAAGATAGGGCTGCAGAGGCTTATCTGGCTCAAAGTAGAGCGAGACCACCACGAGTTCCCAGGCGCTGGTCCGGATCCTCACCACAGCGATGTTGTGTGTGGTGAGTTCCTGGCACTGTATGACGTCCAGATCTGGGTTGAAGACCGCTACTGCGGCCTTTACAGTGCCACTTCCATTTTCCAACGCCTGGAATATTCGTGACCCGCGGTAGTCCCGCATCCTTCTTATGCCACCCACATATGGCTCCTGGATCAAAGCCACTGCAACCCCCCGATCCGTAGCACCCTGAAACAGCTCAGCGGTAGCCAGTTCCTTTCGCTGGAGGTTCGCCTGCATTATGCGGTAAGCCGTCCTGATGGAGGTTGTGGTGCCGACATCTGCCATGGAGCCCTCAGCAGTACGCTATTTTAGCTCTAGCCAACGCTTCCCACCTGCGTCGGACGGGACAGTCAATGCTGAAAGCGTTGTGTCCCGTCATTTCCAATTTTGCTTTGGCGCAGTTGCAGCAGGTGGGGTTGGCGTTAGCGAGCTTCTCTGCGCAGTCTTTACGCTGGTGAGGGCCGCCGCAGTAACCACATTTTTCCGTCGTCTCGGCGCAGAGGCGTCTGCTGTGACCGTAGCCAAGGCACATTGAGCACTGGACCAGCGGGGACTGGTCCTCTACCCGAATGTGCTGTAGGTCCAGGTAAACTTCAGACGCCCCCAGCAACCGAGACCATAGAGTTGGAGATACTCTGGCCACTATGTGGCACAACAGTTCGTTTCGGGCCTTTTTTCTATAACGGATTTCTATGCGGTCGTCACCAGCCGGGAGGTCGCGGAACAGGCGCTTATTTTGCTGTTTTATAAAGTCAAGGACGTCCTCATCTTTGTGACAACTGAGGACGTCCCTGAGGATGACAAGTGGGTCTTGGTTCTTGACTACCAAGACCTCTAACTGCTTGTCAGCAACTTCAATTTTCTTTTGCACTCTGCTCCGCGCTTCTTCACTCCGACAGCTGATGACGACCTTCCTATCCTTTCCTTTTCTTACCCTATCTATTTGTATGTCGCCTTCTTTAGCGTTTACTGCTGCCCTTATTTTTCCCAATATCTCGTCCCCAGTGTCCATCTCATTTCTGGAAGCGATCACTACCGAGTGAAGCGCTGTTGCCACCGGCCGTTTCTGCCCTTTAGCGCTCGCCGCCACACTCGCGTAAGTGATCGCCTCCAGTGTTTCTTTTTTAGCCTCGAGAGCCTCTTGGAGTTCCTTGGCCCTCTCGTTGCTCTCCCTCATTAGCTTGGTATGTTCCTCCAATGAGGAGAGCAACTGAGAGACCGCCTGTGTACCTCCCGCCACTTGTTCACACGGAGACTCAGTTTCCCCTTTCCTATCCCGGCCCTGAGGCACGCCCGCCTGCTCCCCCACATCTGTGGTACAAGGCCCGGGCGAGGAGGGGCCCGCGGGCCTGCCAGCTTCAAGGTTCTTTATTAGCCGGTACAATCCATCGATGGCCTGGGTGACGGAGGCCTTGATGTCAGACTTTAAATTGCGCGACGCGTTTAAGGCAATCTTCGCCTTCGTCACCCAGGCCTTCGCCTCCTGTAGCGTGTTAGGCTGCACCTCGATAGCCGGGCTCTCCTCCGGGAAGAGGACCCTGCCAGTCTCCCACTCCCCAATGCTCCTTCGGACGTTGGTTCGAGCCTTTGTTATCGTTCCCATATTAATGGTCTTAGGGGGAGTGGTAGGCCGTATTGGCTCCGTTGGCTTCTTAGCAGGGGTGTGAAACATCCTTAAGTCGGACTCGGATAGAACGAGAGGGATGCGTAACCTAACCTAAGGTTCTGATTTTTTATAAATATATTAAGTTAAGTAAAATTTTCTTGTAAAAATTTGTAAAAGTATTAAATTTGTATAAAAATTTGTATAAATAAGATTATAAATTGTAAAAATTAATTAACGGTCAAGGGTTTTAATTTTGAAATTTGTTTTTAATTTTTATTTAAAGATAGTTAAAAAGTTGGTTTTATTAACTTTAAGATTGGTTCCTAATTAAAAGTTTTGCGTTTCAGGAGCGTCACCCAACCGATGCCAAACCAGAGAGGCCCCAGCTGCTCAATGGGAAGATCAATTTAGCAGGTAAACACTTCTTGCTATGCAAGAAGTGTCCAAAACTGACCAACCGAGCTAAATTTTTGTGCACCTGAATACAGGTGCCGGGTCCTAGAGGAAGTCCGACAACAATGCGTTGTTGGACTGTGTCAATCTATAAAGAGCAGTCTGTGACCTATCCAGCAACGCAAACCACAGCTCCCTAGCCCTATCGGTTCCGGAGATATGGCCCGCCAAAGTTGGCAGGTACCAAAATCGGACGGGCAAAATCCCTCCGGAATCGATATGCCCAATGAGATTAGGGTGGGTGGGCGGGCCCGAAACTAATTTTTTCACGTTGTCCTGGTGTTCGGATCACCACGTGAGTGGTGTCGGCAGATCGGGCTCGACGCCCTCTATCCAACGACGGGAATATGGAATGGTATCCGGGAACAAATTTTCCGGGAAAACCGCGAAAAACAGGAAAAATTTCGGAAAAATCTAATTATTTAAAAAATTTTGTATAGACACACCCTACGTGTGCTATATCGTTGAATAGGTCTTTAAGAGACCTTTAATTTGAATATAATGTCAAATAGTTTAAATTAGAATATTTACTAATAAAATGTTTTTAATGAAAATTTATGTGATTTTTTATAAAAAATTTAAAAATTTATAAGTTTTAAGAGCCAAATGGGGTGTCGTTAGAAAGATCTCGTCGAGATCTACGCGTCAACGCAAAAATCAGGAAAATCCACTGATAAACAACAGGGTTATAGCAAATTAAAAATACACACAGTTGAAAATATCAATTTTCATGAAAATTATGAAAATGTTATGGTTTTTCCGCGTGTAAAAGCGCGGAACGTTAAATTATAGTCAAAAAGAAAGCGTGTATAAAGAAAACCCGACCAAAATCAAGCAATTAACAAAAAAGTTGTCGACCGTTCTTTGTAATCAGTGTCGGGGTTAGGTGGATTTTAGGTACTTGTAGACTATCTCAATAGAAATGTATGAGAAAACAAGTAACCAATTTTTTCACGTTGTCCTGGTGTTCGGATCACCACGTGAGTGGTGTCGGCAGATCGGGCTCGACGCCCTCTATCCAACGACGGGAATATGGAATGGTATCCGGGAACAAATTTTCCGGGAAAACCGCGAAAAACAGGAAAAATTTCGGAAAAATCTAATTATTTAAAAAATTTTGTATAGACACACCCTACGTGTGCTATATCGTTGAATAGGTCTTTAAGAGACCTTTAATTTGAATATAATGTCAAATAGTTTAAATTAGAATATTTACTAATAAAATGTTTTTAATGAAAATTTATGTGATTTTTTATAAAAAATTTAAAAATTTATAAGTTTTAAGAGCCAAATGGGGTGTCGTTAGAAAGATCTCGTCGAGATCTACGCGTCAACGCAAAAATCAGGAAAATCCACTGATAAACAACAGGGTTATAGCAAATTAAAAATACACACAGTTGAAAATATCAATTTTCATGAAAATTATGAAAATGTTATGGTTTTTCCGCGTGTAAAAGCGCGGAACGTTAAATTATAGTCAAAAAGAAAGCGTGTATAAAGAAAACCCGACCAAAATCAAGCAATTAACAAAAAAGTTGTCGACCGTTCTTTGTAATCAGTGTCGGGGTTAGGTGGATTTTAGGTACCTGTAGACTATCTCAATAGAAATGTATGAGAAAACAAGTAACCAATTTTTTCACGTTCTCCTGGTGGTCGGAGCACCACGTGAGTGGTGTCGGCAGATCGGGCTCGACGCCCTCTATCCAACGACGGGAATATGGAATGGTATCCGGGAACAAATTTTCCGGGAAAACCGCGAAAAACAGGAAAAATTTCGGAAAAATCTAATTATTTAAAAAATTTTGTATAGACACACCCTACGTGTGCTATATCGTTGAATAGGTCTTTAAGAGACCTTTAATTTGAATATAATGTCAAATAGTTTAAATTAGAATATTTACTAATAAAATGTTTTTAATGAAAATTTATGTGATTTTTTATAAAAAATTTAAAAATTTATAAGTTTTAAGAGCCAAATGGGGTGTCGTTAGAAAGATCTCGTCGAGATCTACGTGTCAACGCAAAAATCAGGAAAATCCACTGATAAACAACAGGGTTATAGCAAATTAAAAATACACACAGTTGAAAATATCAATTTTCATGAAAATTATGAAAATGTTATGGTTTTTCCGCGTGTAAAAGCGCGGAACGTTAAATTATAGTCAAAAAGAAAGCGTGTATAAAGAAAACCCGACCAAAATCAAGCAATTAACAAAAAAGTTGTCGACCGTTCTTTGTAATCAGTGTCGGGGTTAGGTGGATTTTAGGTACTTGTAGACTATCTCAATAGAAATGTATGAGAAAACAAGTAACCAATTTTTTCACGTTGTCCTGGTGTTCGGATCACCACGTGAGTGGTGTCGGCAGATCGGGCTCGACGCCCTCTATCCAACGACGGGAATATGGAATGGTATCCGGGAACAAATTTTCCGGGAAAACCGCGAAAAACAGGAAAAATTTCGGAAAAATCTAATTATTTAAAAAATTTTGTATAGACACACCCTACGTGTGCTATATCGTTGAATAGGTCTTTAAGAGACCTTTAATTTGAATATAATGTCAAATAGTTTAAATTAGAATATTTACTAATAAAATGTTTTTAATGAAAATTTATGTGATTTTTTATAAAAAATTTAAAAATTTATAAGTTTTAAGAGCCAAATGGGGTGTCGTTAGAAAGATCTCGTCGAGATCTACGCGTCAACGCAAAAATCAGGAAAATCCACTGATAAACAACAGGGTTATAGCAAATTAAAAATACACACAGTTGAAAATATCAATTTTCATGAAAATTATGAAAATGTTATGGTTTTTCCGCGTGTAAAAGCGCGGAACGTTAAATTATAGTCAAAAAGAAAGCGTGTATAAAGAAAACCCGACCAAAATCAAGCAATTAACAAAAAAGTTGTCGACCGTTCTTTGTAATCAGTGTCGGGGTTAGGTGGATTTTAGGTACTTGTAGACTATCTCAATAGAAATGTATGAGAAAACAAGTAACCAATTTTTTCACGTTGTCCTGGTGTTCGGATCACCACGTGAGTGGTGTCGGCAGATCGGGCTCGACGCCCTCTATCCAACGACGGGAATATGGAATGGTATCCGGGAACAAATTTTCCGGGAAAACCGCGAAAAACAGGAAAAATTTCGGAAAAATCTAATTATTTAAAAAATTTTGTATAGACACACCCTACGTGTGCTATATCGTTGAATAGGTCTTTAAGAGACCTTTAATTTGAATATAATGTCAAATAGTTTAAATTAGAATATTTACTAATAAAATGTTTTTAATGAAAATTTATGTGATTTTTTATAAAAAATTTAAAAATTTATAAGTTTTAAGAGCCAAATGGGGTGTCGTTAGAAAGATCTCGTCGAGATCTACGCGTCAACGCAAAAATCAGGAAAATCCACTGATAAACAACAGGGTTATAGCAAATTAAAAATACACACAGTTGAAAATATCAATTTTCATGAAAATTATGAAAATGTTATGGTTTTTCCGCGTGTAAAAGCGCGGAACGTTAAATTATAGTCAAAAAGAAAGCGTGTATAAAGAAAACCCGACCAAAATCAAGCAATTAACAAAAAAGTTGTCGACCGTTCTTTGTAATCAGTGTCGGGGTTAGGTGGATTTTAGGTACCTGTAGACTATCTCAATAGAAATGTATGAGAAAACAAGTAACCAATTTTTTCACGTTCTCCTGGTGGTCGGAGCACCACGTGAGTGGTGTCGGCAGATCGGGCTCGACGCCCTCTATCCAACGACGGGAATATGGAATGGTATCCGGGAACAAATTTTCCGGGAAAACCGCGAAAAACAGGAAAAATTTCGGAAAAATCTAATTATTTAAAAAATTTTGTATAGACACACCCTACGTGTGCTATATCGTTGAATAGGTCTTTAAGAGACCTTTAATTTGAATATAATGTCAAATAGTTTAAATTAGAATATTTACTAATAAAATGTTTTTAATGAAAATTTATGTGATTTTTTATAAAAAATTTAAAAATTTATAAGTTTTAAGAGCCAAATGGGGTGTCGTTAGAAAGATCTCGTCGAGATCTACGTGTCAACGCAAAAATCAGGAAAATCCACTGATAAACAACAGGGTTATAGCAAATTAAAAATACACACAGTTGAAAATATCAATTTTCATGAAAATTATGAAAATGTTATGGTTTTTCCGCGTGTAAAAGCGCGGAACGTTAAATTATAGTCAAAAAGAAAGCGTGTATAAAGAAAACCCGACCAAAATCAAGCAATTAACAAAAAAGTTGTCGACCGTTCTTTGTAATCAGTGTCGGGGTTAGGTGGATTTTAGGTACTTGTAGACTATCTCAATAGAAATGTATGAGAAAACAAGTAACCAATTTTTTCACGTTGTCCTGGTGTTCGGATCACCACGTGAGTGGTGTCGGCAGATCGGGCTCGACGCCCTCTATCCAACGACGGGAATATGGAATGGTATCCGGGAACAAATTTTCCGGGAAAACCGCGAAAAACAGGAAAAATTTCGGAAAAATCTAATTATTTAAAAAATTTTGTATAGACACACCCTACGTGTGCTATATCGTTGAATAGGTCTTTAAGAGACCTTTAATTTGAATATAATGTCAAATAGTTTAAATTAGAATATTTACTAATAAAATGTTTTTAATGAAAATTTATGTGATTTTTTATAAAAAATTTAAAAATTTATAAGTTTTAAGAGCCAAATGGGGTGTCGTTAGAAAGATCTCGTCGAGATCTACGCGTCAACGCAAAAATCAGGAAAATCCACTGATAAACAACAGGGTTATAGCAAATTAAAAATACACACAGTTGAAAATATCAATTTTCATGAAAATTATGAAAATGTTATGGTTTTTCCGCGTGTAAAAGCGCGGAACGTTAAATTATAGTCAAAAAGAAAGCGTGTATAAAGAAAACCCGACCAAAATCAAGCAATTAACAAAAAAGTTGTCGACCGTTCTTTGTAATCAGTGTCGGGGTTAGGTGGATTTTAGGTACCTGTAGACTATCTCAATAGAAATGTATGAGAAAACAAGTAACCAATTTTTTCACGTTCTCCTGGTGGTCGGAGCACCACGTGAGTGGTGTCGGCAGATCGGGCTCGACGCCCTCTATCCAACGACGGGAATATGGAATGGTATCCGGGAACAAATTTTCCGGGAAAACCGCGAAAAACAGGAAAAATTTCGGAAAAATCTAATTATTTAAAAAAAATTTGTATAGACACACCCTACGTGTGCTATATCGTTGAATAGGTCTTTAAGAGACCTTTAATTTGAATATAATGTCAAATAGTTTAAATTAGAATATTTACTAATAAAATGTTTTTAATGAAAATTTATGTGATTTTTTATAAAAAATTTAAAAATTTATAAGTTTTAAGAGCCAAATGGGGTGTCGTTAGAAAGATCTCGTCGAGATCTACGCGTCAACGCAAAAATCAGGAAAATCCACTGATAAACAACAGGGTTATAGCAAATTAAAAATACACACAGTTGAAAATATCAATTTTCATGAAAATTATGAAAATGTTATGGTTTTTCCGCGTGTAAAAGCGCGGAACGTTAAATTATAGTCAAAAAGAAAGCGTGTATAAAGAAAACCCGACCAAAATCAAGCAATTAACAAAAAAGTTGTCGACCGTTCTTTGTAATCAGTGTCGGGGTTAGGTGGATTTTAGGTACTTGTAGACTATCTCAATAGAAATGTATGAGAAAACAAGTAACCAATTTTTTCACGTTGTCCTGGTGTTCGGATCACCACGTGAGTGGTGTCGGCAGATCGGGCTCGACGCCCTCTATCCAACGACGGGAATATGGAATGGTATCCGGGAACAAATTTTCCGGGAAAACCGCGAAAAACAGGAAAAATTTCGGAAAAATCTAATTATTTAAAAAATTTTGTATAGACACACCCTACGTGTGCTATATCGTTGAATAGGTCTTTAAGAGACCTTTAATTTGAATATAATGTCAAATAGTTTAAATTAGAATATTTACTAATAAAATGTTTTTAATGAAAATTTATGTGATTTTTTATAAAAAATTTAAAAATTTATAAGTTTTAAGAGCCAAATGGGGTGTCGTTAGAAAGATCTCGTCGAGATCTACGCGTCAACGCAAAAATCAGGAAAATCCACTGATAAACAACAGGGTTATAGCAAATTAAAAATACACACAGTTGAAAATATCAATTTTCATGAAAATTATGAAAATGTTATGGTTTTTCCGCGTGTAAAAGCGCGGAACGTTAAATTATAGTCAAAAAGAAAGCGTGTATAAAGAAAACCCGACCAAAATCAAGCAATTAACAAAAAAGTTGTCGACCGTTCTTTGTAATCAGTCGGTTAGGTTAGGTTAGGTTAGGTTAGGTTAGGTTAGGTTAGGTTAGGTTAGGTTAGGTTAGGTTAGGTTAGGTTAGGTTAGGTTAGGTTAGGTTAGGTTAGGTTAGGTTAGGTTAGGTTAGGTTAGGTTAGGTTAGGTTAGGTTAGGTTAGGTTAGGTTTTTTTTTTTTTTTTTTTTCTATTAAGCTTAGCTCGAAAGGGAGGTAACACTAAGTATATGTCTGCGCACCCTTTCAGAGTTAATGGGATTTGGGGTGGTATGGGAGAGAATGGTGGGAGGGATGTTTGCGTTTGGGAATATTTTAAATAGATACATAATTATATATATATATGTAAATGTAAGTATATAAAATAAAACAAGTTGTTATCCACAAATGTAAAACAGATGTGGCGGCGAATTGTTTTGTAGTATTTTTTGTATTTTTTTTATATTATTCCTTAATCGAAGACACGTTGTGATTGAAGTTGTGTTCAATTTACAACTTGGGCAAAAGACAAACTTAACAATAAAACTTAACAATAAATGTACATTTACATTCAATATTACAAAGTAATCTAAGTGAGCGGATTGTTTACATGTCTGTTTTTTTTTTTTTTTATAATATATATATATTTTTTTTTTTTTTTTATAATATTTTTTTTTTTTTTTTTTTTTTCTTTTTTTTTATTCTTTTTGTATTTTCTTATATTTTTTAATTAATTCGTGCATATTTTTCTTGCTTTTTTATGACTTTTTTTTTTTTTTTTAAGCTCACTTTACAGCAGGATACTTAAATCTAGGTCTTAGTTCTATAAATACAAAGACAACACGAGAGGTAATCTAATACTGTCATGACACATGAACTTAACTCTAATAAAAAGAAAAATATAAGTAAAAGTAAGTTGTAAGTTATTTAAGAATGTTTTATATTTTGATTTGTCTTTTTGCATTTTTAAACGCTTTTTTAAGCAATTTCCTTATATTTTTCTTAATAAACAGCATATTTTTAGTCAGTTTTCATAATTGTGTCAACATGTTCTGATCAGATACATTTAATCAGTACTGCGAACGAAAGTAAAATAAGAGTAAAAATAAGTTGTAAGTTTTAAGTATGTTTTATATTTTGATTTATCTTTTTGCATCTTATTACGCTTTTTTAAACAATTTCCTTATATTTTTCTTAATAAATAGCATGTTTTTAAACAATTTTCAAAGTGGTGTTAATTTGTTCTAATCAGATACATTAGATCAGTAATGCAAACAAAAGAAAAATAAAAGTAAAGTAAGTTGTAGGTTGTTCAAGTATGTTTTATATTTTGATATGTCTTTTTGCATTTTTTAACGCTTTTTTTAAACAATTTACTAATATTTTTCTTAATTAATAGCATATTTTTATACAATTTTTCAAAATAGTGTTGATTTATTTCAATCGAATACATCAAATCAGTACTGCGACATACCCCATATAAAATATGACGAAGATAAACAAAAACGTAAAATTTATATGATCAATTATACCTATAGATTAATGAACTTTGTTAAATATACCGTATAGACATGACAACACTAAAGATAATTGTTTATCTTATCACATGTAGGTGATTGCTAGTTGTTAACTGAATGTGACTAATGTATGCTGTGAATGTGTTACATCAAACTTGTAAATATTGCCGCAATACCTATACCGAAAACAGCACATGATTTTCTTCAAATACATAATCGATGCTAAATGTCTATGTGATATGTCTTTGTACACGGTGACCCTACATCACGAATGCTGTGTCACAGTAATAATTAAGTGTCAATTTTAAATGTAAGGTACGCAATAACAATAATAAAAACAAATTAATTTCAAAGCGTAGTTTCATAGTAGGTACAATGTTCGACTACTCAGACAGTGGGCCGTAATCAATTCGGTTTCTAATATTGGTGATAAGAGAGGTCAATCGAGGGCAATGAGTGGATGTTGCGCTGTGTTGAGTGTTTATGTTTTTGTTATGTTGTGTGTTGTGTAGTGTGCAGTTATGACAGTTAGCGGCGGCGGTGTTGGTTTTGTCTGGGCAGTTTTTATATAGGTGTGTGGATGAGGAACAGTGTGAGCAGACTGTTTTGTCAGTTGTGCAGTGTTTCTTTGTGTGACCGAATTGAAGGCAGGAGTAACACTGCAAAAGAGGTATATACTCCTCTGCGTGTACCCGCTGGTGGTCGATATTTAGTTGGCGATTTTTTATTATTGTTCTCCATAGACGAGGAGCGACCATGAAAACAGCATTGTATAATTTGTCGCTCTTGTTTGCCCTTTTAAACCTAAACGCTAGGTCCCCCGGCTCAACATCAACGCCAAAGTCGTTTTGGTTGACGATGACCTGCGTCAACTCTTCGCAAGGAGTGTCGGCCGACACGCCCTTGAGAATAATCATAGGCCTAAGCCTTCGGCACGGCTCCGCCGTTATGGCGCACTCAGCCAGCTTGATTTTCTCAAGAGCGACGTCGCGTTGTTCCTCGCTATCGAATTCGACCCTAATTTTATTATTAGATACGAACTTGACGTCCGCGGGAGAGAATTTTGTGTCTTTAAAAGACACCCCGGATCTAAAAACTTGTAGCGTGTCGCGCGGCCCGGCGACCGCATTCCTAGGCGAGACGATAAGGGCCGGTTTAGTGCGAGGGGCCGGAGAGGGTGGAGGCGGCGGAGCGCTCGCCCGCGCGGCGCCGGCAACTGTGGCGTAGCTCGGTCGAGCCGAGGGGAGAGCGGGGCAAATTGACTGTGCCAATGTTTTTATCTCGGATTTAATTACCCCTTTTAAATCCGAGACAATATCCTCTTTGAGTTCGGCGAAGGACTCACTGTTAGTAGAAGTCGCGGCCTGAGGTTCTCTCCGAGCAGCGGCGGTCTGCCTACTTATTACTCCTACCTCGTTGAAGATCTCGATGATCTTGAGTTTGCTGTCGCGACTTACGCTCCTGCCCGTGGTCAGGAGTTTGCGAGCCTCATCGAGTTTTGCACTCAGAAACTTAAAAAAGTCAAAGCGTGCAGGTCTATCCGCGGGCAGTATGTCTTCACCCAACATGTCGAGGTGCATACCTCCTTCGTCATCCGAGTCTAACTCGCTATACGAGCCAAACATTGTACCCGCCTACTATATTATAAAAGAAACTAAAATAAAATCAATAAAAATACAATCAATAAAATACAATCAATAAAAAATACAATTGAATAAAATAGGTAAAATAATAACAATAATAAAACACGTATGTAAAACAAAATCAAATAACTACCTATCTAAACTTATAAAATAAAAATAAAATACGCTAGCTGTCCACCCAGAGGCCCCAAATCTATTTAGCGATAAGAGTGTTGCTCGCATATGTGTGGGGGAACTAGGTGTTACGTACAAAAAGTTAGGTAGGCACGTCAGCGCGCCCGGCGTCGCAAGAAGCCGCAGCGACACAGGAAAATGACCCCCACTCCGTAGGGAATAACGATCAAAATCCCGGATCACTCAAACCTCGCGCAAAGCCGGGTGCCCGGTACCATAGGCTGAAGGTAGCCTACAACTGTTAGCAGCCAGAACCCAAATCTATTGGTATATCTAATAATTCAAACAAATTTAAATGATATTCATCAAAGTGAAGGTCGAGGGGTGTGGACCCGCGGGGGGTGTTCCCAAGGGTCAAATCCAATAATTCTTCGTCACCTACGGTGACGAAGAATTCGATGGACCCCTCGTATTTCCCGTAGGACTAACCGTTTACGAGATAACGGGTATGACGCAATATATGTAAATAAAATGTGGAAATTAACGGCTAATTTTGACAAAAGAAAAGTTAAATATCTCGTAAACTACTTATTATAATTAAATGAAATTTGGTAGGAAATAGTTTTGGGTTACTAGCTCCCTAGATTGATAATTAAAAACGACGTAAGACAATCCCTTAGTAAGCGTAATTACGTAATAAAATTACGTAAACTGCAAAACAAACTTGTTTTTGCTGTTGGTTTGAATGCCACGTGTCACTGAAACTACAATAACTTAGTGTCTATATGCTGTAAAAATATGGTTGAGGTGTCCAAATGTAGGTCTTGAATTGGGCTATTGAAAACTGGTCACTGCATACCACCTTGCCACATAGCAAGTTGGTCAAACTGGGTCTTGAAGTTATGTTTACAAAAAATTTACCTGAATTACTCGGTTTACGGTTAAATGGGTGAAGTAAGGTGTAAAGTCTGATCGGGGTCGTCTTGATAGACGTCTAGGCCACCTGCAGGCACCTCCAAACTGAGCCGCACTCTTCAGGTTCCGGAGAAAACCTCAATGTATGAGGACGGTTTTTCCTCGATATCTCCACGGATCCTGGGCCGAAGGAAGGCAGACTTGGTAGGCAGTTGGGGGGTCCCAAGGCGCGTCGATAGACACCAAAAACGTAGGGGGTGACCACTCAAAATTCCGAGCGCCAGCCAGAAAACTGTGTTTTCGGCGGCGTCAGCGGGTTTTGAGGAGATATAAGTCCGAAAGGCACGTCGTTTCACACACAAACAACACTCTATCACTCGCGCGGCACTAAGACCTTTATTTTGGTATAAAATTGAGCGTTTTAGCGTAACTTTGAAATTTTAACGATTTAAACTCGGGAGCGAAGCGAAAAACGGTGCTATCTCGAGCGCTCGAGTGCCGCGACTGGTTAGGTTAGGTTAGGTTAGGTTAGGTTAGGTTAGGTTAGGTTAGGTTAGGTTAGGTTAGGTTAGGTTAGGTTAGGTTAGGTTAGGTTAGGTTAGGTTAGGTTAGGTTAGGTTAGGTTAGGTTAGGTTAGGTTAGGTTAGGTTAGGTTAGGTTAGGTTAGGTTAGGTTAGGTTAGGTTAGGTTAGGTTAGGTTAGGTTAGGTTAGGTTAGGTTAGGTTAGGTTAGGTTAGGTTAGGTTAGGTTAGGTTAGGTTAGGTTAGGTTAGGTTAGGTTAGGTTAGGTTAGGTTAGGTTAGGTTAGGTTAGGTTAGGTTAGGTTAGGTTAGGTTAGGTTTTTTTTTTTTTTTTTTTTTTTTTTTTTTTTTTATGCGTGTATCCCTCTGACAGAGTCAGAGACCTTGGTCGTGCAGGCTCATTTATTTTGCCAACGGGTTTATGTTACATGGCGTTCCTTTTGATTGTGGCGCTGCAAACGCTCACCGCGTACTTTAAAAATATTTTGCGATATTTTTTATCAGCAAGGAGGCAGTGAGCATTTGCAGCGCTCACTCCCACCTCAATTTGTACCTCCACCTCGAGCCGCTGCTGGGCAAAGACAGGGCACTCGAAGAGGATATGCACCAAACTTTCTGCTCGATCGGGGTCACAGATGCACGACGGGCTCTCCTTGCATTTAAAACGATGCAGATACTGGGAGAACCCGCCATGTCCCGTAAGCATCTGTGTTACCACTCCTTGGGGTGCAAGTTTTCGAACGATCCTGAAGGCGTCCACTGCGTTCGGGAGGAACAGCTTCGTGACGGAGGCGGTCTCCCCGTCCAGGTATCTCCGGTTCCACTCGCCAAGAGTTTCACTTCGAAGTTGGCTCCTGACGAATGACACCGGACACCGGTCGTAGTCCGGTCTCCTCCTCGACGAAGCCGCTGCCTCCTTTGCAAGGGTATCGGCGCGCTCATTCCCCTCGAAACCGGCGTGGGCCTTGATCCAGAACAAAGAGACATCTTTGCCCCGGGTCAAGGCCTCGCAGAGGTTTTGGCGCGCCTGGAACGCGAGTGGGTTTAAGGAGCCATGGTTGGTGACTGACTGCAATGCTGCCATTGAGTCACTGTAAACACCATAGCTCCTCTCACTGCACTTCAGGATCTCGTCCGTGGCTCGACATATGGCCAGAAGTTCGGCCTGGTAGACTGTGCAGTACGCGGGCAAGCATAGTTTACGGGCTTTAAGTTCGGAGCGGCTGTCCCATATGGACAGCGCAGCTCCGACCTTGCCCCCTATCTTGCTGCCGTCTGTAAAAATACGGCGCGTCTGCACGTTGTGCCGGTCTACCAGGCTCTGGTCATCCAAACTTTGGAATACCAGTTCCGGCCGTCGAGCTGGGTGCGGCAATTCCGCAAAGTCCACCACACGCTCAACCTCCCGGTCTCCTAGCACCAGCCGGGATGACCCCTTGCGCGCTTCATACAGAGCTGCTGCTTCTTGAATGCGCAAATCCAAGGGAAGTATCCCGGCCAGTATGAGAGCCGAGTTTAGGGAGACTGTGCGGTAGGACTTGCAGATTTTTTGTGCCACACCCCTTTGCACCGTACCAAGGAGCTTCCTGACCCCGATCTTCTTGGACGCGGGTGCCCATGCTGCCGCTGCGTACATGACGACGGGCTCCACCACCGCCGTGTACAAGGTGCGAATCACCTCCGGGTGCAACCCCCAGCTGATCTTCGCTGTGCGTTGGAGCTGCTTATAGATGTTTAGGGCCTTCCGACAGACGTTGGCGACATGACTATTGAACGTCAGTTTGTCGTCAATGGTCAGCCCTAAAATCTTTATTTCCCGGGACATGCCAATATCGACCCCACCCATCCTTAGAATCGGGGTGTCATAAACAAGCTTACGTGTAAGCAACATCGCTTTAGTTTTATGCGGAGCAAATTTAAGCTTGTTTCGAACACCCCAACTCCGAACGAGTTCGAGGGCGACATTGGCATGTCTTTGCACCTCCAACGCAGTATACCCGGCGAAAAGCAGAACCGGTTAGGTTAGGTTAGGTTAGGTTAGGTTAGGTTAGGTTAGGTTAGGTTAGGTTAGGTTAGGTTAGGTTAGGTTAGGTTAGGTTAGGTTAGGTTAGGTTAGGTTAGGTTAGGTTAGGTTAGGTTAGGTTAGGTTAGGTTAGGTTAGGTTAGGTTTTTTTTTTTTTTCTATTAAGCTTAGCTCGAAAGGGAGGTAACACTAAGTATATGTCTGCGCACCCTTTCAGAGTTAATGGGATTTGGGGTGGTATGGGAGAGAATGGTGGGAGGGATGTTTGCGTTTGGGAATATTTTAAATAGATACATAATTATATATATATATGTAAATGTAAGTATATAAAATAAAACAAGTTGTTATCCACAAATGTAAAACAGATGTGGCGGCGAAGTGTTTTGTAATATTTTTTTTTTTGTATTTTTGTTTATATTTTTAATCGAAGACACGTTGTGATTAAAGTTGTGTTCAATTTACAACTTGGGCAAAAGACAAACTTAACAATAAAACTTAACAATAAAATGTACATTTACATTCAACATTACAAAGTAATCTAAGTGAGCGGATTGTATACGTCTGTTTTTTTTTTTTTTTTTTAATGTTATTTTTTTTTTTTTTAATTTTTTTTTTTTTTTATTCTTTTTGTATTTTCTTATATTTTTTAAACAATTTGTGCATATTTTTCTTGCTTTTTTATAACTTTTTTTTTTTTTTTTATATGCTCACTTTACAATAGTATACTTAGATCTAGGTCTTAGTTCTATAAATACAAAGACAGCGAGAGGATTTCTCGTAAACACACAATTTGCAATAAACATAGACAACCCTGTCATGATACATGAACTTAACTCTAGTAAAAAAGAAAAATATAAGTAAAAGTAAGTTGTAAATTATTTAAGTACGTTTTATATTCTGATGTATCTTTTTGCATTTTTTAACGCTTTTTTAAGCAATTTCCTTATATTTTTCTTAATAAATAGCATGTTTTTATACAATTTTCAAAATAGTGTTAATTTATGCCAATCAGATACATTAAATCAGTACTGCAGACAAGAAGAAAAATAAAAGTAAAGTAAGTTGTAAATTATTTAAGTATGTTTTATATTTTGATATATCTTTTTGCGTTTTTGAACACTTTTTTAAACAATTTCCTAATATTTTTCTTAATAAATAGCGTATTTATATACAATTTTCAAAATAGGGTTAATTTGTTCCAATCGGATGCACTAAATCAGTACTGCGAACATACCCTATATAAAATATAACGAAGATAAACATAAACATAAAATTGCGTGATCAATTATACCTATAGATTAATGAGTTTTATTAAGTATACTGTATGGACATGACAACATTAAAGATGACAGTTTATCTTATCGCATGTGAGGTGATTGCTGGTTGTTACTATATGTAATTAATGTATGCTGTGAATGTGTTACATCAAACTTGTAAATATGGCCGCAATACCTATACTGAATACTGCACATGATTTACTTTAAATGCATAATCGATGCTAAATGTCTGTCTGTAATATGTCTTTGTACGCGGTGACCCTACACCACGTATGTGGTGTCCCAGCAATAATCAAATGTTAATTTTAAATGTAAAGTACGCAATAACAATAATATAATCTAATTCTAAACATAATTTAATAGTAGGCACAATGCACGGCTACTCAGTTAGTGGACCGTAATCGATTCGATTTCTTATGTTGGTGATTAGAGAGGTCAATCGAGGGCAGTGAGTGGATGTTGCGCTGTGTTGAGTGTTTGTGTTTTTGTTATGTTGTGTGTTATGTAATGTACAGTTATGGCAGTTAGCGGCGGTGGTTTTTGTTTTGTCTGGGCAATTTTTGTATAGGTGTGTAGATGATGAGCAATGTGAGCAAGCTATTTTGTCGTTTGTGCAGTGTTTTTTGGTGTGCCCGAATTGAAGGCAGGAGTAGCACTGCAAAAGAGGTATATACTCCTCTGCATGTACCCGCTGGTGGTCTATGTTTAACTGGCGCGTTTTGATAATGGTTCTCCACAGACGTGGAGCGACTAAGAATACCGCGTTGTATAGTTTGTCGCTCTTGTTAGCTCTTTTAAACCTAAACGTTAGGTCCCCCGGCTCAACTTCGACGCCAAAGTCGTTTTGATTTATGATGACCTGGGTCAGCTCCTCACAAGTAGTGTCGGCCGACACGCCCTTAAGAATAATCATAGGCCTTAGCCTTCGGCACGGCTCCGCCGTTATGGCGCACTCAGCCAGCTTGATTTTCTCAAGGGCGACATCGCGGTGCTCTTCCCTATCAAACTCCACCCTAATCTTATTATTTGACACGAATTTAATATCCGCGGGAGAGAATTTTGTGTCTTTAAAAGACACCCCGGTTCTAAAAGCTAGTAGCGTGTCGCGCGGCCCGGCAACCGCATTCCTAGGCGAGACGATAAGAGCCGGTTTAGTGAGAGGGGCAGGGGAGGGCGCGGGCGGCGGGGCGCTCGCCCGAGCGGCGCCGGCAACTGTGGCGTAGCTCGGTCGACCCGAGGGGAGAGCGGGGCAAATTGACTGTGTCAATGTTTTTATCTCGGATTTAATTACCCCTTTTAAATCCGAGACAATACTCTCTTTTAGCTCGGTGAGGGACTGACTAGGTGAGGAGGTCGCGGCCTGAGGTTCATTCCGAGCGCCGGCGGTCTGCCTACTAATAACTCCCACCTCATTAAAAATCTCTATTATCTTCAACTTACTATCACGGCTTACGCTCCTTCCCGTGGTAAGGAGTTTGCGAGCTTCGTCAAGTTTTGCGCTCAGGAACTTAAAGAAATCAAAGCGTGCTGGTCTGTCCGCGGGCAGTATGTCCACACCCAACATTGTCAGGTTCATACCTCCCTCATCGTCTGAGTCCAAATCGCTATGCGAGTCGAACATTGTACCTACCTGCTATTCTATAAAAGAAACTAAAATAGTCAATAAAAAAAAATACAATCAATAAATAAAAATACAATCAATAAAAAATACAATCAATAAAATACAATCAGTAAAATACAATAAAATAGGTAAAATAATAACAATAATAAAACACGTAAAACAAAATCAAATAAAAACCTATCTAAACTTATAACATAAAATACGCTAGCTGTCCACCCAGAGGCCCCAAATCTATTTAGAGATAAGAGTGTTGCTCGCATATGTGTGGGGGAACTAGGTGTTACGTAATAATAAAGTAAAGTAGGTAAGTCGGCACGCCCGGCGTCGCAAGAAGCCGCAGCGACACGGGATAATGACCCCTGCTCCGTAGGGAATAGCGCTCAAAATCCCGTATCACGCAAAACCTCACGCCAAGACGAGAGCCCGGTACCTCAGGCTAGACAAGGTAGCCTGCAACTGTTAACAGCCAGAGCCTAAATCCATTGGCAATTGAACAAATCTAAAATTTTATAATATTTATCAAAGTGAAGGGGGAGGGGAACGGACCCACGGGGGGTGTTCCCGAGGGTGAAATCCAATAATTCTTCGTCACCTACGGTGACGAAGAATTCGATGGACCCCTCGTATTTCCCGTAGGACTCACCGTTTGCGAGATACCGGGTATGACGCAATAAAATTATAACTAAACATGGAAAACAACGGCTAATTTTGACAAAAGAAAAGTTAAATATCTCGCAAACTACTGGTTGTAATGAAATGAAACTTTGCAGGAAATAGTTTTAGGCTACTAGCTCCCTAGATTAGCAATCAAAAACGACGTGCGATAATCCCTTAATTAGCGTATTTACGTAATAAAATTACGTAAACTGCAGAACAAAGTTGTATTTGCTGTTGGTTTAAATGCCGCGTGTCACTAAAACTGTAATAACTTAGTGTCTATTTACTTAAAAAATATGGTTGAGGTGTCAAAATGTAGGTCTTGAATTGGGCTATTGAAGACTGCTCACTGCATACCACCTTGCCACATAGCAAGTTGGTCAAACTGGGTCTTGAAGTTATGTTTACAAAAAATTTACCTGAATTGCTCGGTTTACGGTTAAATGGGTGAAGTTAAGTGTAAAGTCTGATCGGGGCTGTCTTGATAGACGTCTAGGTCACCTGCAGGCACCCCCAGACTGAGCCGCACTCCTCAGGTTCCGGAGAAAACCTCGATGTATGAGGACGGTTTTTCCTCAATATCTTCACGGATCCTGGGCCTAAGGAAGGCAGACTTGGTAGGCAGTTGGGGGGTTCCAAGGCGCGTCGATAGACACCAAAAAAGTAGGGGGTGACCACTCAAAATTCCGAGCGCCAGCCAGAAAACTGTATTTTCGGCGGCGTCAGCGGGTCTTGAGGAGTTATAAGTCCAGAAGGCACGTCGTCACACACACAAACAACAATCAATCACTCGCGCGGCACAAAGACCTGTATTTTGGTACAAAATTGAGCGTTTTAGCGTAACTTTGCGATTTTTAACGATTTTAACACGAGAGCGAAGCGAAAAACGGTGTTCTCTCGAGCGCTCGAGTGCCGCGACTGGTTAGGTTAGGTTAGGTTAGGTTAGGTTAGGTTAGGTTAGGTTAGGTTAGGTTAGGTTAGGTTAGGTTAGGTTAGGTTAGGTTAGGTTAGGTTAGGTTAGGTTAGGTTAGGTTAGGTTAGGTTAGGTTAGGTTAGGTTAGGTTAGGTTAGGTTAGGTTAGGTTAGGTTAGGTTAGGTTAGGTTAGGTTAGGTTAGGTTAGGTTAGGTTAGGTTAGGTTAGGTTAGGTTAGGTTAGGTTAGGTTAGGTTAGGTTAGGTTAGGTTAGGTTAGGTTAGGTTAGGTTAGGTTAGGTTAGGTTAGGTTAGGTTAGGTTAGGTTAGGTTAGGTTAGGTTAGGTTAGGTTAGGTTAGGTTAGGTTAGGTTAGGTTAGGTTAGGTTAGGTTAGGTTAGGTTAGGTTAGGTTAGGTTAGGTTAGGTTAGGTTAGGTTAGGTTAGGTTAGGTTAGGTTAGGTTAGGTTAGGTTAGGTTAGGTTAGGTTAGGTTAGGTTAGGTTAGGTTAGGTTAGGTTAGGTTAGGTTAGGTTAGGTTAGGTTAGGTTAGGTTAGGTTAGGTTAGGTTAGGTTAGGTTAGGTTAGGTTAGGTTAGGTTAGGTTAGGTTAGGTTAGGTTAGGTTAGGTTAGGTTAGGTTAGGTTAGGTTAGGTTAGGTTAGGTTAGGTTAGGTTAGGTTAGGTTAGGTTAGGTTTTTTTTTTTTTTTTCTATTAAGCTTAGCTCGAAAGGGAGGTAACACTAAGTATATGTCTGCGCACCCTTTCAGAGTTAATGGGATTTGGGGTGGTATGGGAGAGAATGGTGGGAGGAATGTTTGCGTTTGGATATAGTTTTAATAGATACATAATAATATATATATATGTAAATGTAAGTATATAAAATAAAACAAGTTGTTATCCACAAATGTAAAACAGATGTGGCGGCGAAGTGTTTTGTAGTTTTTTTTTTTTTTTTTGTATTTTTATTTATTATTCTTTAATCGAAGACACGTTGTGATTGAAGTTGTGTTCAATTTACAACTTGGGCAAAAGACAAACTTAACAATAAAACTTAACAATAAAATGTACATTTACATTCAATATTACAAAGTAATCTAAGTGAGCGGATTGTATACATGTCTGTGTTTTTTTTTTTTTAATTATAATAATTTTTTTTTTTTTTTATTAAATTTTTTTTTTTTTTTTTTTTTTTTATTCTTTTTGTATTTTCTTATATTTTTTAAACAATTTGTGCATATTTTTCTTGCTTTTTTAAGACTTTTTTTTTTTTTTATATGCTCACTTTACAGCAGGATACTTAAATCTAGGTCTTAGTTCTATAAATACAGAGACAACGCGAGAGGATTGCTCGGAAACACAAGTTGCAATAAACATAGACAATACTGTCATGACACATGAACTTAACACTAGTAAAAAAAAAAGAAAAATAGAAGTAAAAGTAAGTTGAGAGTTATTTAAGTATGTTTATATTTTAAATTGTCTTTTTGCATTTTTAAACGCTTTTTTAGACAATTTCCTTATATTTTTCTTAATAAATAGCATATTTTATACAGTTTCCAAAATTGTGTTAACATGTTCCAATCAGATACATTAAATCAGTGCTGCGAACGAAAGAAAAATTAAAGAAAAAGTAAGTTGTAAGTTGTTTAAGTGTGTTTTATATTTTGATGTATCTTTTTGCATTTATTAACGCTTTTTTAAACAATTTCCTTATATTTTTCATAATAAATAGCATATTTTTTTACAATTTTTTAAAATATTGTTAACTTGTTTCAATCAAATACATTAATCAGTACTGCGAACATACCCTATATAAAATATACCGAAGATAAACATAAACATAAAATTTGCGTGATCAAATTTACCTATAGATTAATGAGCTTTGTTGAATATACCGTATAGACATAATAACACTAGAGATAGATGTTTATCTTATCACATGTAGGTGATTGCTAGTTGCTAACTAAATGTAATTTAATATGTGAGCTGTGAAGGTGTTACATAGACTTGTAAATATGGCCACAATACCTATATTGAAAACTACACATGATTTACTTTAAATACATAATTAATGCTAAATGTCTGCTTGGTGACCCTACATGGTGACCCTACAACACTTATGCTGTGTCCCAGTAATATTGAGTGTCCGTTTTAAATGTAAAGTACGCAATAACAATAATGTAAACAAATTAATTTTTAAAGCGCGGTTTCATAATAGGCACAATGCTTGACTACTCCGTTAGTGGGCCGTAATCAATCCTATTTCTAATATTTGAGATAAGAGAGGTCAAACGAGGGCAGTGAGTGGATGTTGCACTGTGTTGAGTGTTTGTGTTTTTGTTGTGTTGTGTATTGTGTAATGTACAGTTATGACAGTTAGCGGCGGCGGTGTTGGTTTTGTCTGGGCAGTTTTTATATAGGTGTGTGGATGAGGAACAGTGTGAGCAGATTGTTTTGTTAGTTGTGCAGTGTTTCTTTGTGTGACCAAATTGAAGGCAGGAGTAACACTGTAAAAGAGGTACATACTCCTCTGCGTGTACCCGCTGATGGTCGATGTTTAGTTGATGATTTTTTATTATTGTTCTCCACAGACGAGGAGCGACCAAGAAAACAGCGTTATATAATTTGTCGCTCTTGTTTGCCCTTTTAAACCTAAACGCTAGGTCCCCCGGTTCGACCTCGACGCCAAAGTCGTTTTGGTTAATAATAACCTGCGTCAGCTCCTCGCAAGAAGTGTCGGCCGACACGCCCTTGAGAATGATCATAGGCCTAAGCCTTCGGCACGGCTCCGCCGTTATGGCGCACTCAGCCAGCTTGATCTTCTCAAGAGCGACGTCGCGGTGTTCCTCGCTATCGAACTCAACCCTTATCTTGTTATTCGAAACAAACTTCACATCCGCGGGAGAGAATTTAGTGTCTTTAAAAGACACCCCGGTTCTAAAAGCTAGTAGCGTGTCGCGCGGCCCGGCGACCGCATTCCTGGGCGAGACGATAAGAGCCGGTTTAGTGCGAGGGGTAGAAGAGGGCGCGGGCGGCGGGGCGCTCGCCCGAGCGGCGCCGGCAACTGTGGCGTAGCTCGGTCGAGCCGAGGGGAGAGCGGGGCAAAGTGATCTGGACAATGTTGTGATCTCGGATTTAATCACCCCTTTTAAATCCGAGACAATACTCTCTTTAAGTTCAGTGAGGGACTGATCGGGAGGGGAAGCCGTGACATGAGACTCTTCTCGAGTGATGGCGGTCTGCCTGCTGATAACTCCTACCTCGTTAAATATCTCAATGATTTTTAATTTGCTATCGCGGCTGACGCTCCTACCCGTAGTAAGGAGTTTGCGAGCTTCATCTAACTTTGCATTGAGAAACTTAAAGAAGTTAAAGCGTGCAGGCTTGTCCGACGGCAGTATATCCGCACCCAACATCGTAATGTTCATTCCTCCCTCATCGTCCGAATCCAGATCACTATGCGAGTCAAACATTGTATATGTACCTACTATAAAATACCTATAAAAGAAGCTTAAATACAATCAATAAAATATACAATCAATAAAAAAAAAAATACAATTAAATAAAAACAGGTAAAATAAAAACAATAATAAAACACGTAAAACAAAATCAAATAACTACCTATCTAAACTTATAATATAAAAATAAAATAAAATAAAAATAAAATAAAATAAAATAAAAAAAAAAAAAAAAATAAAATAAAATACGCTAGCTGTCCAGGTTAGGTTAGGTTAGGTTAGGTTAGGTTAGGTTAGGTTAGGTTAGGTTAGGTTAGGTTAGGTTAGGTTAGGTTAGGTTAGGTTAGGTTAGGTTAGGTTAGGTTAGGTTAGGTTAGGTTAGGTTAGGTTAGGTTAGGTTAGGTTAGGTTAGGTTAGGTTAGGTTAGGTTAGGTTAGGTTAGGTTAGGTTAGGTTAGGTTAGGTTAGGTTAGGTTAGGTTAGGTTAGGTTAGGTTAGGTTAGGTTAGGTTAGGTTAGGTTAGGTTAGGTTAGGTTAGGTTAGGTTAGGTTAGGTTAGGTTAGGTTAGGTTAGGTTAGGTTAGGTTAGGTTAGGTTAGGTTAGGTTAGGTTAGGTTAGGTTAGGTTAGGTTAGGTTAGGTTAGGTTAGGTTAGGTTAGGTTAGGTTAGGTTAGGTTAGGTTAGGTTAGGTTAGGTTAGGTTAGGTTAGGTTAGGTTAGGTTAGGTTAGGTTAGGTTAGGTTAGGTTAGGTTAGGTTAGGTTAGGTTAGGTTAGGTTAGGTTAGGTTAGGTTAGGTTAGGTTAGGTTAGGTTAGGTTAGGTTAGGTTAGGTTAGGTTAGGTTAGGTTAGGTTAGGTTAGGTTAGGTTAGGTTAGGTTAGGTTAGGTTAGGTTAGGTTAGGTTAGGTTAGGTTAGGTTAGGTTAGGTTAGGTTAGGTTAGGTTAGGTTAGGTTAGGTTAGGTTAGGTTAGGTTAGGTTAGGTTAGGTTAGGTTAGGTTAGGTTAGGTTAGGTTAGGTTAGGTTAGGTTAGGTTAGGTTAGGTTAGGTTAGGTTAGGTTAGGTTAGGTTAGGTTAGGTTAGGTTAGGTTAGGTTAGGTTAGGTTAGGTTAGGTTAGGTTAGGTTAGGTTAGGTTAGGTTAGGTTAGGTTAGGTTAGGTTAGGTTAGGTTAGGTTAGGTTAGGTTAGGTTTTTTTTTTTTTTTTTTTTTTTTTTTTTTTTTTTTTTTTTTTTTTGTAGCAGGAGTGGGGAAATCCTCATGGACACCCAGCTAGGCTGGGTAGTGCCGGACTCCTACCGGCTAAAACCCCACTCCTGCCATGCGGATAGCCCCCTGCCGTTCCAGGACGCAGGGACGTTGTATGGGCTGTTGGTTTCATTCGTCTATTTAAGGCGTTTATTACACTGATTAGTATTCTTTAATAGTATTCAATTTAAATAAATTCCTTCATTATAATAAGTTTCAACATTAATTCATATATTGTATCAATTTTTGTTTAAATAACATCATAAATCAATAAATAATTTCAATTTCATAAATAAGTGCAATAATTAATGAATTAATATTTCCTATAAATAAATTCAATAAATTTTCATAAATAATATCATTTTTGTCGGGTATAAAATTTTTTCAGTAAATAAGCGTCAATAGATAAAAACTTAATTCATGTCAATTAGGTTTGATTCCTTTTATTTACTGACGTTACTATTTTTGTAATAAACTGAATAAAGATAGACCTATGTTTTTGGTTTTTTATTATATCGCAGAGATTTTCCATTACTATCTTATCTTCAATCTTAGCCTCGAGGTCACATCTTAGGGAGGCATACACAGGGCAGTCCGTCAGGAGATGAAGGATTGTCTCTTGCTTGTCGGGTTCGCATGCGCACGCCGGGCTCTCCTTGCACTTGAAACGAGTCAGGTATTCGGAGAACCCGCCGTGCCCTGTTAGGGCTTGGGTCAACTCCTTCGTGATCTCCATCTTTCGCACCGTCTTATACGCAGCGATCGCGCACGGGAAGAATTTCTTCGTAGTGGCCGCCGTTTCTCCTGCACAATACCTCCGGTTCCACTCGCCAAGAGTCTCCATTCGGATCATGCGCTTGACGAATGAAACCGGGCATTTATCGTAGTCGGGTTTCCGCTTCGATCTCAGGGCAGCCTCCTTCGCGAGT
>OX494457.1:9297060-9312060 GCA_950381575.1 Plusia festucae
TACCTATAGATAAATGAGCTTTGTTAAATATACCGTATAGACATGACAACACTAAAGATAACTGTTTATCTTATCATATGTAGGTGATTGCTAGTTGCTAACTAAATGTAATTAATATGTGAGCTGTGAAGGTGTTACATAAACTTGTAAATATGGCCGCTATACCTATATTGAAAACTATACATTATTTACTTTAAATACATAATTAATGCTAAATGTCTGCTTGTAATATGTCTTTGTACACGGTGACCCTACAACACTTATGCTGTGTCACAGTTATAATTGAGTGTCAGTTTTAAATGTAAAGTACGCAATAACAATAATGTAAACAAATTAATTTTTTTAAAACATAGTTTCATAGTAGGCACAATGCTTGACTACTCCGTTAGTGGGCCGTAATCTATTCTATTTCTAATATTGGTGATGAGAGAGGTCAATCGAGGGCAGTGAGTAGATGTTGCACTGTGTTGAGTGTTTGTGTTTTTGTTGTGTTGTGTGTTATGTTGTGTGCAGTTATGACAGTTGGCGGCGGCGGTGTTGGTTTTGTCTGGGCAGTTTTTATATAGGTGTGTGGATGAGGAACAGTGTGAACAAACTGTTTTATCAGTTGTACAGTGTTTTTTGGTGTGCCCGAATTGAAGGCAAGAGTAACACTGCAAAAGAGGTATATACTCCTCTGCGTGAACCCGTTGGTGGTCGATGTTTAATTGACGATTTTTGATTATGGTTCTCCACAGACGTGGAGCGACTAAGAATACCGCGTTATATAATTTGTCGCTCTTATTGGCTCTTTTAAACCTAAACGTTAGGTCCCCCGGCTCAACTTCGACGCCAAAGTCATTTTGGTTGACGATGACCTGCGTCAACTCCTCGCAAAGAGTGTCAGCCGACACGCCCTTGAGAATAATCATAGGCCTAAGCCTTCGGCACGGCTCCGCCGTTATGGCGCACTCAGCCAGCTTGATTTTCTCAAGAGCGACGTCGCGTTGTTCCTCGCTATCGAATTCGACCCTAATTTTATTATTAGATACGAACTTAACGTCCGCGGGAGAGAATTTTGTGTCTTTAAAAGACACCCCGGATCTAAAAACTTGTAGCGTGTCGCGCGGCCCGGCGACCGCATTCCTAGGTGAGACGATAAGGGCCGGTTTAGTGCGAGGGGCCGGAGAGGGTGGAGGCGGCGGAGCGCTCGCCCGCGCGGCGCCGGCAACGGTGGCGTAGCTCGGTCGGGCCGAGGGGAGAGCGGGGCAAAGTGAACGAGACAATGTTGTTATCTCGGACTTGATCACCCCTTTCAAATCCGAGACAATGCCATCTTTGAGCTCGGTGAGAGACTGGTCAGAGGGAGAAGTCGCGATCTGAGATTCCATCCGAGTAGAGGCGGTCTGCCTACTGATAACCCCCACTTCGTTAAATATCTCTATTATTTTTAACTTACTATCGCGACTTACACTTCGACCCGTAGTAAGGAGTTTGCGCGCTTCATCAAGTTTTGCGTTTAAAAACTTAAAAAAGTCGAAGCGCGCAGGTCTATCCGCGGGCAGTATGTCTTCACCCAACATGTCGAGGTGCATACCTCCTTCGTCATCCGAGTCTAACTCGCTATACGAGCCAAACATTGTACCCGCCTACTATATTATAAAAGAAACTAAATACAATCAATAAAAATACAATCAATAAAATACAATCAATAAAAATACAATTGAATAAAACAGGTAAAATAATAACAATAATAAAACACGTAAAACAAAATAAAAACCTATCTAAAACTTATAAAATAAAATACGCTAACTGTCCACCCAGAGGCCCCAAATCTATTTAGCGATAAGAGTGAGTGATGCTCGCATATGTGTGGGTGAACTAGGTGTTACGTACAGAAAATATAAGTAGGTACGTCAGCGCGCCCGGCGCCGCAAGAAGCCGCAGCGACACAGGAAAATGACCCCCACTCCGTAGGGAATAAAGGTCAAAACCCCGGATCACGCAAAACTTCGCGCGAAGCCAAGTGCCCTATACCTCAGGCTAGAGATAGCCTACATCTAATGACAGCCAGAGCCTAAATCTAATGGCAATTGACACAAATCTGAAATTTAAATTATATTTACCAAAGTGAAGGGGGAGGGGTAGGGACCCGCGGGGGGTGTTCCCGAGGGTCAAATCCAATAATTCTTCGTCACCTACGGTGACGAAGAATTCGATGGACCCCTCGTATTTCCCGTAGGACTCACCGTTTACGAGATACCGGGTATGACGCAATAAATTTATAACAAAACATGGAAATTAACGGTTAATTTTGACAAATGAAAAGTTAAATATCTCGTAAACTACCGATTATAATGAAATGAAACTTTGCAGGAAATAGTTTTAGGCTACTAGCTCCCTAGATTAACAATCAAAAACGACGTGAGATAATCCCTTAATTAGCGTATTTACGTAATGAAATTACGTAAACTGCAGAACAAAGTTGTATTTGCGGTTGATTTAAATGCCGCGTGTCACTAAAACTGTAATTACTTAGTGTCTATAGGCTGTAAAAATATGGTTGAGGTGTCAAAATGCAGGTCTTGAATTGAGCTATTGAAGACTGGTCACTGCATACCACCTTGCCACATAGCAAGTTGGTCAAACTGGGTCTTGAAGTTGTGTTTACAAAAAATTTACCTGAATTGCTCGGTTTATGGCTAAATGGGTGAAGTTAGGTGTGAAGTCTAATCGGGGTTGTCTTAATAGGCGTCTAGGCCACCTGCAGGCACCTCCAAACTGAGCCGCACTCCTCAGGTTCCGGAGAAAACCTCGATGTATGAAGACAGTTTTTCTTCGATATCTTCACGGATCCTTGGCCGAAGGAAGGCAGACTTGGTAGGCAGTTGGGGGGTCCCAAGGCGCGTCGATAGACACCAAAAACGTAGGGGGTGACCACTCAAAATTCCGAGCGCCAGCCAGAAAACTGTATTTTCGGCGGCGTCAGCGGGTTTTGAGGAGTTATAAGTCCAGAAGGCACGTCGTCACACACACAAACAACTATCAATCACTCGCGCGGCACAAAGACCTGTATTTTGGTACAAAATTGAGCGGTTTAGCGTAACTTTGCGATTTTTAACGATTTTAACACGAGAGCGAAGCGAAAAACGGTGTTCTCTCGAGCGCTCGAGTGCCGCGACTGGTTAGGTTAGGTTAGGTTAGGTTAGGTTAGGTTAGGTTAGGTTAGGTTAGGTTAGGTTAGGTTAGGTTAGGTTAGGTTAGGTTAGGTTAGGTTAGGTTAGGTTAGGTTAGGTTAGGTTAGGTTAGGTTAGGTTAGGTTAGGTTAGGTTAGGTTAGGTTAGGTTAGGTTAGGTTAGGTTAGGTTAGGTTAGGTTAGGTTAGGTTAGGTTAGGTTAGGTTAGGTTAGGTTAGGTTAGGTTAGGTTAGGTTAGGTTAGGTTAGGTTAGGTTAGGTTAGGTTAGGTTAGGTTAGGTTAGGTTAGGTTAGGTTAGGTTAGGTTAGGTTAGGTTAGGTTAGGTTAGGTTAGGTTAGGTTAGGTTAGGTTAGGTTAGGTTAGGTTAGGTTAGGTTAGGTTAGGTTAGGTTAGGTTAGGTTAGGTTAGGTTAGGTTAGGTTAGGTTAGGTTAGGTTAGGTTTTTTTTTTTTTTTTTTTTTTTTTTTTTTTTTTTTTTTTTTTACGGACTTAACCTCTAACGTTATTAGAGCCTATTATTTTGCTAATCCTCTTTATCATTCCAGTTCTATCATATATGCCTCTCGTACTTTCATTCCGCATCCTATTTCTTTCTATCATTCATCACCTTTTATTCTGTATGGGTGGGATTCCCATTATATAGACTATGCTATTCTGCTAACTTTTATTTATTTTTTACTTAACTTATTTAGGGGTAATGATGACACATTTTTGCTTTAATGTAATGGTTACAATATATATCTTATTATCTAAACTTATTTAATACTTATTTATTACTTATCGTATATTTACTTTATTTATTTATTAGGTGCTATTTTATAACTATTTACTTACATGCTACTTAATGTTACAATTTTTGCTCTATTTTCCTATGTTTACAATAATATATATTACAATATACCTTGAAACATAGTAGTTTTCATCTAGTTTTGTTCCTTTCTATTACAATTTCCGCAATATTTACGCAGTAGCCTAGTAATAGTTTACGTTTCCTGCCAGCCATAATATTTTTAATGTTCTCCCTTGTTAGCTGTTCTTCTAGCTGCTGTTCTAAATTATACCTAAGCGTGCCGAATGCAGGGCAGTCCAAAATGATGTGTGGGAGACTCTCCGACACATCGGGTTCGCAGGTGCACGATGGACTCTCCTTACACTTGAAACGATGCAAGTATTCGGAGAATCCACCGTGCCCCGTCAGAACCTGCGTTAGTACCCCTGCCGGTTTTACCTTTCGTACAATACGGAATGCCGCTATGGCATCGGGAAGGAACATCTTCGTCACCGAGGCCGTCTCGCCCGACACATATCTCCGATTCCATTCATCGAGCGATTCCATGCGAATACGTCTTCTGATGAATGAAATCGGACACTTGTCGTAGTCCGGCTTCCTCCGCGACGACAATGCTGCCTCCTTAGCCAGCTCATCCGCGCGCTCATTCCCCGGCAGGCCGGCGTGGGCCTTGACCCAGAACAAGGACACATCTTTGCCCTGGGCCAATGCCAGAGCCAGGTTTTTTCGCGTCTGCACTGCCAGGGGATGGAGAGAGCCATGGCCTGCAAGCGTCTGCAATGCGGACATTGAATCACTATACAAGCCATAACTCGTCTCAGCGCGATTGAGGATAAGATCCGAAGCCCTGCAGATGGCCAAGAGCTCCGCCTGGTACACCGTGCAGTACGCGGCGAGGCTAAGCTTGAGGTTGCGGGTCTCGGCAACACTGTCCCATATGGACAATGCAGCCCCGACCCTCCCCTCAATCTTGCTGCCGTCGGTGAAGATTCGCACCGTCTGCACGTTCCTGCTATCAACTAGCTGTTGGTCGGCCAGGCATTCGAACTCTAAAGCCATCCACTTGGCCGGATGAGGAGCTTCCGCAAACCGTACCATACTTTCAATCTCCCTGTCTCCCGGCACAAGCTGGGATGACCCTCTCCTGGCTTCATACAAGGCGGCTGCCTCTTGTATGCGCAGGTCTAGAGGAAGTATCCCAGCAAGTACCAGTGCTGAGTTTAGGGAGACTGTACGGTAGGATTTGCAGAGCTTCTGCGCGAATCCCCGTTGGAGTGAGCTCAGCTTCTTCCGTATCCCCAGCTTCTTCGTAGCTGGGGCCCAGGCTCCGGCTGCATACGTAACGATGGGCTCTATGGTGGCGGTGTATATAATTTTTACGACTTCGCGATTGAGTCCCCAGTCGACTTTAGCCGCTCTAGCCAGCTGCTTGTAAATGGTAGTGGCTTTTTGGCAAATGTTTTTGATGTGTTCGTTGAAAGTCAACTTATGATCAATCGTGAGACCCAGCACTTTCATCTGCTTAACCATTTTTATGTTGACTCCTCCCATGCTCAGGGCTGGCGTGTCGTGTTTTAGTTTGTTTGTGACAACCATTGCTGTCGTTTTATGCGGTGCAAATTTCAATTTGTTTTTGACACCCCAACTCTGAGCGCGGGCAAGAGCTGCATTGGTTCTCATTGCGACGTCCAGTGCTGTGTCGCCGTCTACCACCAATATAACGTCGTCGGCAAATGCTTGAATGAAGTGGTCCTCTTCCAGTTCGTGGAGCAGCGGGTCTAGAAGAACGTTCCATAGTATTGGACCACCGATTGACCCTTGGACACAGCCTTTGTTTGTCTCTCGTGTGCATTCTGCCCCGGCATATCTTACCCTAACTTTTCTGCAGTCGAGATAGCTGTCCAGTAGCCTTCTTATGTTTACCGGGCACTTTTCCTCAGCCAGTCTGACTTTTATGGCCGGCCACCATGCGCTATCAAAGGCGCCCTCTATATCCAACGACACCAGGACAATTAGCTTCTTCAGCCTCAACTTGTCCTGTACGTGTTTGATTAGCGTATAGAGGGCGTCCTCGGTGCTCTTCTGGGGCATAAAGCCGTACTGGCGAGTACTAATCCTCGGCACTAGCTGCCATTTAATCCGCGCTACCGTCATCCTCTCCAGGACCTTTCCCAAGACCGGCAGGAGACCTATCGGTCTATATGCCTTGGGGCTCGTGTAATCGTCCTTGCCTGGTTTTCTGAGGACTACCACCGTTGCCTCTTTCCAGATGTTCGGGAAGTGTGCCAATTCTAGGCACTTATTGTACAAGGCAAGGAAGGCATCCAGGTCCTGGAGAATCGCTCGACTGCATATGTCGGATGTGAATCCATCCTGACCGGGAGCTTTTTTGGGATTGAAACCTTCCACGGCTGCTTTCAGCTCCAGTGGTGTAAATGGTGGGTCATGATGTTCATCATGTTGCCACTCATTTACCCGTTTTGCGGACTCTCTGATGAGCCTGTGGTGTGCGTTGTCCTCTTCTGCTGTGTCCTTTGGATAGAATGTATCCGCAAGTAGGGCTGCCGACTGTCGTGGGTTCAAGAATGCACCATCTTTTGATAGGGTCATGTCTTCTTGTCTCCTGGTGGTCCTGTTGATGACACGGTAAATCCCTTCCCAGACTCCCTCTTTGTCTTGCTTCCCGCAGAAGTCCTTCCAGCTGTTTATTTGGGCTTTCTTGGCTTGGCACTCATAGTCTTCTTTTGCTTTCAGGTACTCATCGACGACCGTCGCCCGCCGGACCGGTGCAGCATTGCGGATGCGGTTCTTCCGCCTTGCGACCTCCTTCTTCAGAACTGCGAGCTCCTCGGACCACCAAGGGATGGTAAGTTTCCTTTTATGGTTAATTTTAGGAATGGAGGCCTCACACGCCTTTCTGATTATCTTGTGGTAATTAATAACCGTGTTTTCGAGTTCATTTATATTTCCAATCCCAAGTATGTCTTCGATTTTAAGATGGCAACTAGTTTTTAGTTCACGTAATTTCTGGTCAAAAGAGCTCCATTTGGCTTTTTTAGTGTTGAAAATACGAGTTGTTCTGTCGATTTTGAAGCCTTTTTCCGCAGCTAATTTGACTGTGAACTTAATTGTGTTATGGTCCGAGGACGTTGCTCCTGTGTCGACCCGCCAGCTGTCAATCCGGTCAAATAGGTCGAGCGAACATGCCGTGACGTCCACGTGGCTCTTGTACGACACGCCTCCTCTGACAGTGTCAAATGTAGGCGTGTTGCCAGTATTCAGTACCTGAAGCTCCAACTCTTCCAGGGTCCCGGACATATCTTCTCCCCTGTGGTCTTCTATGGTGCTTCCCCACCAGGTGCTCTTGGCGTTGGTATCGCCTCCTATCAGCAGTTTTCCAGTTCCCAATGCCAACTTGATGTTGGACAGTTGGTCCAGGTATGGCCCCAGTGGTTGGTCTGGCTCGAAGTAGAAAGAGACTACTGCAATTTCCCAGGCTTTGGTCCGGATCCTCACCACGCAGATGTTGTTTGTGGTGAGTTCTGGGTAGGGGATAACGTCTAGGCTATCGTCGAAAACGGCAATAGCCGCCTTAACCCTCCCGCTTCCATCCCGCTCGCACTGGTATATTCGCACACCTCGGTAGTTCTTCATACTTCTGGCCCCTCCCACGTAGGGTTCCTGGATCAATGCCCATGCGATTGACCGCTCACTGGCCTCTAAAAAGAGTTCGGTGGTTGCCAGTTCCTTCCTTTGTAGGTTGGCTTGGGCTACTGCGTATCCTCTGGTTGGTGTGCCTGCCCCTGTTTCCCTGCTATTTGAATTTTCTGCAGGTTCCACCTTAGCAGTACGCTATTGTGGATCTCGCTAAGGCTTCCCATTTCTTCCTTATTGGGCATTCGGAGCTGAAGGCGCTGTGCGTCGTGTCTGCCAGTTTTGCCTTTTGGCAGTTTGTGCACGTCGGCGTTGTTGCTGCAAGCCATTCCGCACATTCTGTACGGAAATGCAATCCCCCACAGTAGGCGCACCGGTCCTCCGTTTCACTGCAGGTTTTCTTGCTGTGGCCATATCCCAGGCATCGTGAACATTGGACTAGCGGGGACTGATCTACAGCTTTGAGTTTTTGGACGTCAATATGGACGCCCTTCGCTGCCGTAAAGATGCTCCACACCTGTGGAGATACACTAAGCACGACGTGCATTTGAAGGGAGTGTCTTGCCTGCTTTTTATACCTTATTGCTGCTCTGTACTCCTCCTCTTTTAGATTTTTTAGTAGATTTTTGTTTTGGTTTTTCAACGCCTTCAGTATATCCTCATCCGTGTTGTTTTTGTTAACATTTCTAATTATTATCAGGGGATCTTTATTTTTGATTTCTTCGACCTTTAGGTCCGTACTCCCTGACTTTATCCTCTCCATTACCCTTTTAGTCTCTGCTTTTGTGCTGCACCCTAGGATAACCTTGCGATCCCTGCCCTTCCTTATTCTATCAATCTGATAGCCTTCATCCTTAGCATTTACAGCTTTCCTTACTTTCTCCATAACTTGGTCCCCCGTTTCCTTTTCGTCTGTGGAGGTGATGACTACTGAGTGCACCGCCGCATGCTCTGGGAGTTGCCTCTTTGGAGCTGCAGCCACTACACTCGCGTAAGTCATCTGGACCTCCCGCTCTGCCTGATTTTTCTCCAGGACCTCTTTAAGTTTTTCCATCTCTATTCTATTTCGTTCTATTTGCTTCCCATGTTCCAGCATTTTCTCTATGAAATCTTTTTCTACTCTTACTCTTTCCTTTTCGATTTCCTTTGCCCTTTCTCCTTCCGGCTCCACGGTCTCCGCAGTCTCTCCCGAATTCCTGTTTACAGGGCGCTTTGCTGACTCGGCCTCTTTCACAAGCTGGTACAGTCTCTCTACCGCCTGAGTTACCTCCACCTTAATGTCGGTTCTCAAGTTCCGAGAGTTGTTAAGATGAGTCTTGGCTTTTGTCAGCATCGCCTTGGCCTCGGTTATCCTATCAAGGTACTTGGTCTCCGCTCTTGGAGAAGTAATTGGAGCCTCCGCCGATTGTCTGCGGTTGGTCCTTAATTCTTGGGACAGGCCTATCCTCGCCTTCAATTTTTGGGGAGCTGCAGGGGCCGTACCCTTGGATGAAACTGGGGATTTTGGTTTTCCTTCCACCCTGCCCGTCTCCCACTCTCCAATACTTTTCCTGACCTTGGAGCCTTGTACCGTACCTTCGTCCTTATTTGAAGGTCCCGCCCTTTCCATTTTTTCCTTGGGGCTGCGTGAGCTGGTCTTTTCCTTGTTCTCCTCAGTTCTCTTTACTGGAGTGTGGAACCCAAACATCTTGTAGGAACGAGTTTGTGTGTGTGAGTATGTAGGTTTGTAAAAGTTATATAATTACTCGTCAGAGGTATGCAATAAGCGCCCGTCTATCAAATATGTAGTCTTATACTAATATAGCAACACAATAATATTACTATAATCGAACCTACTCAACCGTCAGTGAATAATAAATAAAACAACAGTATTTTATTATTTAATTTTTCTTTATGTTTCAGGTTTTGCCGGGCTGCTGGGGCGTCGTGTCAACGAGCTACGTGTATTTGTGTTTGTGTTTGGTATGTATATGTGTGTGTTATGTGCCTGAAGACTGTAAGTGTGCGTGTGTGCGTGTGTGCGCGTCAGTGTTCGCCTGTCAGTCACAACAATATTACTGATTACGGCGCTTTACAGCTTGGTCCCTTTCTGCAGCAATATTCAGGATGTTATAGGTGATTTTCGCTGTTTTAAAATGTATGTAATAACAATATGGACAAAATATACTAAAAACAAAAATAAAATTTTTAGGGGTAGTTTTTAAGGGATGTTTTTATATTATTAGGGTGAAGGAGAATCTATTAAGGGTGATCCCAGAGAAAACCGTTTTCAAATCGGACAAATGGTTTCCAAGTTATTGTAAATTAAGTTTTGTTTATATGTTGTTTACGTAATCTGATTTTGAAATTTGACTTTTTATCTATTGTTAATTTTATATAAAAAAAAATCTCAAGTGATTGGACTGACAATAAAACTAATTTTAGCGAAAACCCCGGTCCTGTATGTTGTTTTATAGTGTAGTTATAAGATGTTATAGTTTTTAAAAATTTATGTTCGACCGTTGACCCTGGCGCATGGAAACAGTGTTTACAGTGATTTGTACCATTTATCAAGCAGCTAGCTATACACTCGTACTTGCATATACCTATAATAGGTACACAGATTTCCCGTTATTTTACAGAAAGACAGTTCTACAAAGCAGCAAGTACGTAAGTATGTTAAGGCGACACGGTATGTTGTAAGTTTGATATTTATGTAATCAAGCAAACAATTCAATGAACTCAATGCTTGTTGTTTTATGTAAGTATGTACTGTGCACCCACCTATGCACTTTTATATAGTACAATATGCTAATATAAGTTATAAAACATTCAATATATTAATACAGAATTAATTGTTTATGTTAATTTTAGAATTTATTAAATATTATTAATATGAAATATTTGTATTAGTTATTTAGTATGTAAGAATTGGTAATTAAACAATAAAAACAAATTTGAGTTTCAATGTTATACTTTTGTGTGGATTCTATGGATAGGCGTTTATTCACTAATACGATTTATCGGAATGCAATCAATAAGTTGATTTGGTTCTTAAGATATTGACATAAGGTCGAAATTAGTTTGGTGGGTATTTCCTTTAGCGTTATGGAATTAAGTTAATATTAAATTTGAAATTGTTTTGTTTTATGTAGGTACGAGGTAGGCACCTATATACACTACTCGGTATTTAGGCAGCAGCTAGAAAGATTAAATGGATACAACGTGAATTTGGATTAATACAACAGTTTTATAAAATGCTTACAAGATGGCACTCAAGCAGGCACCAGCCAAACGCCCGGCTACTGACCTTGGCGTGCAATATCGATATTTTTAGTATCTATATTCTCTTTTATGGTTTACAAATATATAATTATCTTAAATGGCTTGTTCTAAAGTCAAGTACAATATAGGTATTAATTACAATTTATTAATTAACTTGAGAAGGTGGATACTTCTCAGAGGTATAAATATTTAAGGTTGTTCTCAGGTATATCAACAACGAGTAGATACCTATATCTACCTCACTAGACGGAAGATTAATCAATGCACAATTTAGCAGATTATGTTTTATATAAATACAATACCTCACTGGGAGGGTGTCAATAAACTATGAATATAATATTTACTTAATAAGGAGATCAAGTTGTCAAACAGACATACAGGAATACACCTCAATAGAAGGTATCAATAATAACAGTAGGAACAAATATAGTTAACTTATTTTCTAATATTACAATGAGATTTGTTTATCCTTCGTTTGACCTAACACCTGCGGCGCAGGTGTGCGGCTCACGACGACGGCCAGGTGCGATTCTCGGAAATCGTACCTACCTATGACCGCAACAAAGTTAATTTATTTAAATGTTCAATGTATTGAGGATACTTATTGTATTATACTTACTATATATATAGTTTAGTGTATATAATTAAACAGCAATGTATGATAGAATTATAATATATATACTTATTCTCTTATTTGGTGTTGCCTGCACTCGTGTGGTCGGTCGATCGACCGTTGACCTTGGCGTGCTATGCGAGGCTCGGATGAACACGGTAATTAAGTAAGTACAGTTATTACAATTATACTATTTACTTAACAGGAGATCAAGTTGTCAAACAAACATACAAGAATACACCTCAATAGAATGTATCTATAGTATCAGTAAGAACGATTTAGTAAACTTATTTTCTAATATTGTAATGAGATTCGTTTAACCTCTAATTGACTGAACACCTGCGTCGCAGGAATGCGGCTCGCGGCGACGGGCCGGGCGCGATTCTCGGAAACCGTGCCTACCTGAGACCGCTGAGTTAAATTGTTACAATGTTTGATGTATTGAAGATACTTATTATATTATAGCTAGGTATATAGATTTCAAACAGATTTTACTTATAATTTATTTGTTTATTAGATACCTATTGGTTATTCGATAGGTATTTTAATCCAAATTTTAATACTAAGTTCAGGTTAATTTCAAGGTGTTTATAATTAGATTTATTATTGTATTTACTTTGTTTCAAGACTTGTTTTAGGTGTATGAGATTCTATAAAATATGGACTCTAAAGATGATAATATAAGGTCGAAAATATAATTTGAATGTTGATGGTTCTAGTATTTTATCTTCTATATTTAATACCTAACTACTATATATATATAAGATGTGTATGATTATGCAACAAAGTATATACTGTATATATATTCTTATTTGGTGTCAGGCAGGCAGGTACCTACACCAATATGGTCGGCCGTTCGACGGTTGACCTTGGTGTGCTATGCGTGGCTCGGATAAACACGGTAAGTAAGTAAGTATGTACAATTATTATGAATATATAGACGTATAGTACTCACTAAATAGATACAGTCTGGATACCCCTCAATAGCGGGTGTCAATATTTAGAATTGTCAATATATTAATAACAGCACAATTAATTAAAGTACCTATGTAGAAAGTATTTTAGTCAGTTGTAAAGTAGCTAGGTATTTGGAGCGAATATAAATTATATAAATTACTTCACCTCACTGGGAGGGTGTCAATAGACAGTAAACATACAAGAGAAACAATAATAATAAGTCAAAACACAACAATAATACCCCCGATATAGGGCTTCAATTGCAACAATTGTTCGGTGATATTATCACAATAAACTCGCTTCGCTCAACCTAGAAACCCGGCCCACGCGGCGGTGGCGTGATACAATGTACTCGCCTCGCTTAATGAGCTTGACCTAGAAACCCGGCTCGCTCCGGTATGCAGCGCACAACGAACCGCGTGGTATTCAACCGGCGGCGGCGGTTCGCTATGATTTAGGATTTGTATCTAACTATTTCAAATTGCAAAGTTTTAAAATATTTATAGAATTTATGAATTAATATTTAATGATTAAGAGTTACTATTGTTGTGATTTTGAAATGTAATAATAAAGTAGTTATTCTGGTAAGGAAATCAGCAGTTTTAGGTTTATTTGTAATTTAAAAATTTAAAATTTTGAATATTGTTCAGTTATTATTTAAGTTAAGATGTAACTTTATAATATAAGTACAGCGTTAAGATAAATTGGACTACAATTGTTATGAATAGTTTATATTAAATTTAAGTTTATATGTAAATGCACTCCACTAGGTAAACCAAAAAGGAACAATTAATTAATTACAATATTTGTATCCGCACAGACGAACTGTAGGTACAATCTTTATAATATTATGTCAATAGTTACGTTCTACTTCTATTTTTAAACAAAACAAACAGTGAATACCCAGGAGGGTTAAGTTACGCACAATGTTTAAAACAATTTTGAAATATTAAAATGAATAATTTAAATTGATGATACCACGTTATGCGTATTATTATAAATTGGTACCGTGCGTGTGGTTCGCTGGTTTTTTATGGTTAATTAGGTGAAAACTTATGGTAGAATTAATTTAAGGGTATCAAATTGAAGGTCTTGAGCTGGGCTATCGACTGCTATTTTTTCCTGGGCACCTTACCAGATCCGAAGTGGGTCAAAATTGGCTTCAAAGTCGGTCGTTCGTCGCGCCGGAACAATAAAGGGTTGATTTCGACGTCTAGGGGAGGGTTTTCTAAAAAAGGTTTATTGATTGTTGTAAGGGGTCCTGGGGGACACCCAAATCAAGTTGCAGAAGTAGTCTCGCACTTCAGGTTTCGGAGATCACAATGTAAACAAGTTTTTTATTTTTGATATATCTTCCTGGTTTCAGGCTTGTAGGAAGGCAAACTCGGCAGGGGGTTAGAGACCCCTAGGGCACACAAGTTGATAAAATAAAATAAATACCTTCGCACTCAAGTTTTCGAGATATTGTCAAAAAACAGTTTTTTGTGGTGTCAATGTCCCTCTTTCAGGGGTTTCCTGGATCCGGGAAAAATGTCCGGCTCCTGATCACAATTGTTTCGTATGCACAGTACTTTGACACAGATTTTGACACTTAAACAAGGTCCGTAGCACTATTTTTGAAAAAGTTAAGATTTTATTTATGTTTAAAAAACTGTTTTCGCGATCTTCCGACGCTCGTTATTATTAATCCCTGGTTCCAGGAATAGATCCCGATTCAGGAATTTTACGTCACTGTATGCACGACACTTTTGCGCGTATTTTAGTATAAAAAACAACTTCCTATCACACTTTATGCCACTTCTATGAATTTATTAAGATTTAATTTCGCTATAAAGTTGACGGAGCGTTTGAAAATAGTGTTTTCTCAGCGCGGTTTCGAGCGTAACTGGTTAGGTTAGGTTAGGTTAGGTTAGGTTAGGTTAGGTTAGGTTAGGTTAGGTTAGGTTAGGTTAGGTTAGGTTAGGTTAGGTTAGGTTAGGTTAGGTTAGGTTAGGTTAGGTTAGGTTAGGTTAGGTTAGGTTAGGTTAGGTTAGGTTAGGTTAGGTTAGGTTAGGTTAGGTTAGGTTAGGTTAGGTTAGGTTAGGTTAGGTTAGGTTAGGTTAGGTTAGGTTAGGTTAGGTTAGGTTAGGTTAGGTTAGGTTAGGTTAGGTTAGGTTAGGTTAGGTTAGGTTAGGTTAGGTTAGGTTAGGTTAGGTTAGGTTAGGTTAGGTTAGGTTAGGTTAGGTTAGGTTAGGTTAGGTTAGGTTAGGTTAGGTTAGGTTAGGTTAGGTTAGGTTAGGTTAGGTTAGGTTAGGTTAGGTTAGGTTAGGTTAGGTTAGGTTAGGTTAGGTTAGGTTAGGTTAGGTTAGGTTAGGTTAGGTTAGGTTAGGTTAGGTTAGGTTAGGTTAGGTTAGGTTAGGTTAGGTTAGGTTAGGTTAGGTTAGGTTAGGTTAGGTTAGGTTAGGTTAGGTTAGGTTAGGTTAGGTTAGGTTAGGTTAGGTTAGGTTAGGTTAGGTTAGGTTAGGTTAGGTTAGGTTAGGTTAGGTTAGGTTAGGTTAGGTTAGGTTAG
>OX494457.1:9314560-9324560 GCA_950381575.1 Plusia festucae
TTGGCTCCTGACGAATGACACCGGACACCGGTCGTAGTCCGGTCTCCTCCTCGACGAAGCCGCTGCCTCCTTTGCAAGGGTATCGGCGCGCTCATTCCCCTCGAAACCGGCGTGGGCCTTGATCCAGAACAAAGAGACATCTTTGCCCCGGGTCAAGGCCTCGCAGAGGTTTTGGCGCGCCTGGAACGCGAGTGGGTTTAAGGAGCCATGGTTGGTGACTGACTGCAATGCTGCCATTGAGTCACTGTAAACACCATAGCTCCTCTCACTGCACTTCAGGATCTCGTCCGTGGCTCGACATATGGCCAGAAGTTCGGCCTGGTAGACTGTGCAGTACGCGGGCAAGCATAGTTTACGGGCTTTAAGTTCGGAGCGGCTGTCCCATATGGACAGCGCAGCTCCGACCTTGCCCCCTATCTTGCTGCCGTCTGTAAAAATACGGCGCGTCTGCACGTTGTGCCGGTCTACCAGGCTCTGGTCATCCAAACTTTGGAATACCAGTTCCGGCCGTCGAGCTGGGTGCGGCAATTCCGCAAAGTCCACCACACGCTCAACCTCCCGGTCTCCTAGCACCAGCCGGGATGACCCCTTGCGCGCTTCATACAGAGCTGCTGCTTCTTGAATGCGCAAATCCAAGGGAAGTATCCCGGCCAGTATGAGAGCCGAGTTTAGGGAGACTGTGCGGTAGGACTTGCAGATTTTTTGTGCCACACCCCTTTGCACCGTACCAAGGAGCTTCCTGACCCCGATCTTCTTGGACGCGGGTGCCCATGCTGCCGCTGCGTACATGACGACGGGCTCCACCACCGCCGTGTACAAGGTGCGAATCACCTCCGGGTGCAACCCCCAGCTGATCTTCGCTGTGCGTTGGAGCTGCTTATAGATGTTTAGGGCCTTCCGACAGACGTTGGCGACATGACTATTGAACGTCAGTTTGTCGTCAATGGTCAGCCCTAAAATCTTTATTTCCCGGGACATGCCAATATCGACCCCACCCATCCTTAGAATCGGGGTGTCATAAACAAGCTTACGTGTAAGCAACATCGCTTTAGTTTTATGCGGAGCAAATTTAAGCTTGTTTCGAACACCCCAACTCCGAACGAGTTCGAGGGCGACATTGGCATGTCTTTGCACCTCCAACGCAGTATACCCGGCGAAAAGCAGAACCGGTTAGGTTAGGTTAGGTTAGGTTAGGTTAGGTTAGGTTAGGTTAGGTTAGGTTAGGTTAGGTTAGGTTAGGTTAGGTTAGGTTAGGTTAGGTTAGGTTAGGTTAGGTTAGGTTAGGTTAGGTTAGGTTAGGTTAGGTTAGGTTAGGTTAGGTTTTTTTTTTTTTTCTATTAAGCTTAGCTCGAAAGGGAGGTAACACTAAGTATATGTCTGCGCACCCTTTCAGAGTTAATGGGATTTGGGGTGGTATGGGAGAGAATGGTGGGAGGGATGTTTGCGTTTGGGAATATTTTAAATAGATACATAATTATATATATATATGTAAATGTAAGTATATAAAATAAAACAAGTTGTTATCCACAAATGTAAAACAGATGTGGCGGCGAAGTGTTTTGTAATATTTTTTTTTTTGTATTTTTGTTTATATTTTTAATCGAAGACACGTTGTGATTAAAGTTGTGTTCAATTTACAACTTGGGCAAAAGACAAACTTAACAATAAAACTTAACAATAAAATGTACATTTACATTCAACATTACAAAGTAATCTAAGTGAGCGGATTGTATACGTCTGTTTTTTTTTTTTTTTTTTAATGTTATTTTTTTTTTTTTTAATTTTTTTTTTTTTTTATTCTTTTTGTATTTTCTTATATTTTTTAAACAATTTGTGCATATTTTTCTTGCTTTTTTATAACTTTTTTTTTTTTTTTTATATGCTCACTTTACAATAGTATACTTAGATCTAGGTCTTAGTTCTATAAATACAAAGACAGCGAGAGGATTTCTCGTAAACACACAATTTGCAATAAACATAGACAACCCTGTCATGATACATGAACTTAACTCTAGTAAAAAAGAAAAATATAAGTAAAAGTAAGTTGTAAATTATTTAAGTACGTTTTATATTCTGATGTATCTTTTTGCATTTTTTAACGCTTTTTTAAGCAATTTCCTTATATTTTTCTTAATAAATAGCATGTTTTTATACAATTTTCAAAATAGTGTTAATTTATGCCAATCAGATACATTAAATCAGTACTGCAGACAAGAAGAAAAATAAAAGTAAAGTAAGTTGTAAATTATTTAAGTATGTTTTATATTTTGATATATCTTTTTGCGTTTTTGAACACTTTTTTAAACAATTTCCTAATATTTTTCTTAATAAATAGCGTATTTATATACAATTTTCAAAATAGGGTTAATTTGTTCCAATCGGATGCACTAAATCAGTACTGCGAACATACCCTATATAAAATATAACGAAGATAAACATAAACATAAAATTGCGTGATCAATTATACCTATAGATTAATGAGTTTTATTAAGTATACTGTATGGACATGACAACATTAAAGATGACAGTTTATCTTATCGCATGTGAGGTGATTGCTGGTTGTTACTATATGTAATTAATGTATGCTGTGAATGTGTTACATCAAACTTGTAAATATGGCCGCAATACCTATACTGAATACTGCACATGATTTACTTTAAATGCATAATCGATGCTAAATGTCTGTCTGTAATATGTCTTTGTACGCGGTGACCCTACACCACGTATGTGGTGTCCCAGCAATAATCAAATGTTAATTTTAAATGTAAAGTACGCAATAACAATAATATAATCTAATTCTAAACATAATTTAATAGTAGGCACAATGCACGGCTACTCAGTTAGTGGACCGTAATCGATTCGATTTCTTATGTTGGTGATTAGAGAGGTCAATCGAGGGCAGTGAGTGGATGTTGCGCTGTGTTGAGTGTTTGTGTTTTTGTTATGTTGTGTGTTATGTAATGTACAGTTATGGCAGTTAGCGGCGGTGGTTTTTGTTTTGTCTGGGCAATTTTTGTATAGGTGTGTAGATGATGAGCAATGTGAGCAAGCTATTTTGTCGTTTGTGCAGTGTTTTTTGGTGTGCCCGAATTGAAGGCAGGAGTAGCACTGCAAAAGAGGTATATACTCCTCTGCATGTACCCGCTGGTGGTCTATGTTTAACTGGCGCGTTTTGATAATGGTTCTCCACAGACGTGGAGCGACTAAGAATACCGCGTTGTATAGTTTGTCGCTCTTGTTAGCTCTTTTAAACCTAAACGTTAGGTCCCCCGGCTCAACTTCGACGCCAAAGTCGTTTTGATTTATGATGACCTGGGTCAGCTCCTCACAAGTAGTGTCGGCCGACACGCCCTTAAGAATAATCATAGGCCTTAGCCTTCGGCACGGCTCCGCCGTTATGGCGCACTCAGCCAGCTTGATTTTCTCAAGGGCGACATCGCGGTGCTCTTCCCTATCAAACTCCACCCTAATCTTATTATTTGACACGAATTTAATATCCGCGGGAGAGAATTTTGTGTCTTTAAAAGACACCCCGGTTCTAAAAGCTAGTAGCGTGTCGCGCGGCCCGGCAACCGCATTCCTAGGCGAGACGATAAGAGCCGGTTTAGTGAGAGGGGCAGGGGAGGGCGCGGGCGGCGGGGCGCTCGCCCGAGCGGCGCCGGCAACTGTGGCGTAGCTCGGTCGACCCGAGGGGAGAGCGGGGCAAATTGACTGTGTCAATGTTTTTATCTCGGATTTAATTACCCCTTTTAAATCCGAGACAATACTCTCTTTTAGCTCGGTGAGGGACTGACTAGGTGAGGAGGTCGCGGCCTGAGGTTCATTCCGAGCGCCGGCGGTCTGCCTACTAATAACTCCCACCTCATTAAAAATCTCTATTATCTTCAACTTACTATCACGGCTTACGCTCCTTCCCGTGGTAAGGAGTTTGCGAGCTTCGTCAAGTTTTGCGCTCAGGAACTTAAAGAAATCAAAGCGTGCTGGTCTGTCCGCGGGCAGTATGTCCACACCCAACATTGTCAGGTTCATACCTCCCTCATCGTCTGAGTCCAAATCGCTATGCGAGTCGAACATTGTACCTACCTGCTATTCTATAAAAGAAACTAAAATAGTCAATAAAAAAAAATACAATCAATAAATAAAAATACAATCAATAAAAAATACAATCAATAAAATACAATCAGTAAAATACAATAAAATAGGTAAAATAATAACAATAATAAAACACGTAAAACAAAATCAAATAAAAACCTATCTAAACTTATAACATAAAATACGCTAGCTGTCCACCCAGAGGCCCCAAATCTATTTAGAGATAAGAGTGTTGCTCGCATATGTGTGGGGGAACTAGGTGTTACGTAATAATAAAGTAAAGTAGGTAAGTCGGCACGCCCGGCGTCGCAAGAAGCCGCAGCGACACGGGATAATGACCCCTGCTCCGTAGGGAATAGCGCTCAAAATCCCGTATCACGCAAAACCTCACGCCAAGACGAGAGCCCGGTACCTCAGGCTAGACAAGGTAGCCTGCAACTGTTAACAGCCAGAGCCTAAATCCATTGGCAATTGAACAAATCTAAAATTTTATAATATTTATCAAAGTGAAGGGGGAGGGGAACGGACCCACGGGGGGTGTTCCCGAGGGTGAAATCCAATAATTCTTCGTCACCTACGGTGACGAAGAATTCGATGGACCCCTCGTATTTCCCGTAGGACTCACCGTTTGCGAGATACCGGGTATGACGCAATAAAATTATAACTAAACATGGAAAACAACGGCTAATTTTGACAAAAGAAAAGTTAAATATCTCGCAAACTACTGGTTGTAATGAAATGAAACTTTGCAGGAAATAGTTTTAGGCTACTAGCTCCCTAGATTAGCAATCAAAAACGACGTGCGATAATCCCTTAATTAGCGTATTTACGTAATAAAATTACGTAAACTGCAGAACAAAGTTGTATTTGCTGTTGGTTTAAATGCCGCGTGTCACTAAAACTGTAATAACTTAGTGTCTATTTACTTAAAAAATATGGTTGAGGTGTCAAAATGTAGGTCTTGAATTGGGCTATTGAAGACTGCTCACTGCATACCACCTTGCCACATAGCAAGTTGGTCAAACTGGGTCTTGAAGTTATGTTTACAAAAAATTTACCTGAATTGCTCGGTTTACGGTTAAATGGGTGAAGTTAAGTGTAAAGTCTGATCGGGGCTGTCTTGATAGACGTCTAGGTCACCTGCAGGCACCCCCAGACTGAGCCGCACTCCTCAGGTTCCGGAGAAAACCTCGATGTATGAGGACGGTTTTTCCTCAATATCTTCACGGATCCTGGGCCTAAGGAAGGCAGACTTGGTAGGCAGTTGGGGGGTTCCAAGGCGCGTCGATAGACACCAAAAAAGTAGGGGGTGACCACTCAAAATTCCGAGCGCCAGCCAGCGCCAGCCAGAAAACTGTATTTTCGGCGGCGTCAGCGGGTCTTGAGGAGTTATAAGTCCAGAAGGCACGTCGTCACACACACAAACAACAATCAATCACTCGCGCGGCACAAAGACCTGTATTTTGGTACAAAATTGAGCGTTTTAGCGTAACTTTGCGATTTTTAACGATTTTAACACGAGAGCGAAGCGAAAAACGGTGTTCTCTCGAGCGCTCGAGTGCCGCGACTGGTTAGGTTAGGTTAGGTTAGGTTAGGTTAGGTTAGGTTAGGTTAGGTTAGGTTAGGTTAGGTTAGGTTAGGTTAGGTTAGGTTAGGTTAGGTTAGGTTAGGTTAGGTTAGGTTAGGTTAGGTTAGGTTAGGTTAGGTTAGGTTAGGTTAGGTTAGGTTAGGTTAGGTTAGGTTAGGTTAGGTTAGGTTAGGTTAGGTTAGGTTAGGTTAGGTTAGGTTAGGTTAGGTTAGGTTAGGTTAGGTTAGGTTAGGTTAGGTTAGGTTAGGTTAGGTTAGGTTAGGTTAGGTTAGGTTAGGTTAGGTTAGGTTAGGTTAGGTTAGGTTAGGTTAGGTTAGGTTAGGTTAGGTTAGGTTAGGTTAGGTTAGGTTAGGTTAGGTTAGGTTAGGTTAGGTTAGGTTAGGTTAGGTTAGGTTAGGTTAGGTTAGGTTAGGTTAGGTTAGGTTAGGTTAGGTTAGGTTAGGTTAGGTTAGGTTAGGTTAGGTTAGGTTAGGTTAGGTTAGGTTAGGTTAGGTTAGGTTAGGTTAGGTTAGGTTAGGTTAGGTTAGGTTAGGTTAGGTTAGGTTAGGTTAGGTTAGGTTAGGTTAGGTTAGGTTAGGTTAGGTTAGGTTAGGTTAGGTTAGGTTAGGTTAGGTTAGGTTAGGTTAGGTTAGGTTAGGTTAGGTTAGGTTAGGTTAGGTTTTTTTTTTTTTTTTCTATTAAGCTTAGCTCGAAAGGGAGGTAACACTAAGTATATGTCTGCGCACCCTTTCAGAGTTAATGGGATTTGGGGTGGTATGGGAGAGAATGGTGGGAGGAATGTTTGCGTTTGGATATAGTTTTAATAGATACATAATAATATATATATATGTAAATGTAAGTATATAAAATAAAACAAGTTGTTATCCACAAATGTAAAACAGATGTGGCGGCGAAGTGTTTTGTAGTTTTTTTTTTTTTTTTTGTATTTTTATTTATTATTCTTTAATCGAAGACACGTTGTGATTGAAGTTGTGTTCAATTTACAACTTGGGCAAAAGACAAACTTAACAATAAAACTTAACAATAAAATGTACATTTACATTCAATATTACAAAGTAATCTAAGTGAGCGGATTGTATACATGTCTGTGTTTTTTTTTTTTTAATTATAATAATTTTTTTTTTTTTTTATTAAATTTTTTTTTTTTTTTTTTTTTTTTATTCTTTTTGTATTTTCTTATATTTTTTAAACAATTTGTGCATATTTTTCTTGCTTTTTTAAGACTTTTTTTTTTTTTTATATGCTCACTTTACAGCAGGATACTTAAATCTAGGTCTTAGTTCTATAAATACAGAGACAACGCGAGAGGATTGCTCGGAAACACAAGTTGCAATAAACATAGACAATACTGTCATGACACATGAACTTAACACTAGTAAAAAAAAAAGAAAAATAGAAGTAAAAGTAAGTTGAGAGTTATTTAAGTATGTTTATATTTTAAATTGTCTTTTTGCATTTTTAAACGCTTTTTTAGACAATTTCCTTATATTTTTCTTAATAAATAGCATATTTTATACAGTTTCCAAAATTGTGTTAACATGTTCCAATCAGATACATTAAATCAGTGCTGCGAACGAAAGAAAAATTAAAGAAAAAGTAAGTTGTAAGTTGTTTAAGTGTGTTTTATATTTTGATGTATCTTTTTGCATTTATTAACGCTTTTTTAAACAATTTCCTTATATTTTTCATAATAAATAGCATATTTTTTTACAATTTTTTAAAATATTGTTAACTTGTTTCAATCAAATACATTAATCAGTACTGCGAACATACCCTATATAAAATATACCGAAGATAAACATAAACATAAAATTTGCGTGATCAAATTTACCTATAGATTAATGAGCTTTGTTGAATATACCGTATAGACATAATAACACTAGAGATAGATGTTTATCTTATCACATGTAGGTGATTGCTAGTTGCTAACTAAATGTAATTTAATATGTGAGCTGTGAAGGTGTTACATAGACTTGTAAATATGGCCACAATACCTATATTGAAAACTACACATGATTTACTTTAAATACATAATTAATGCTAAATGTCTGCTTGGTGACCCTACATGGTGACCCTACAACACTTATGCTGTGTCCCAGTAATATTGAGTGTCCGTTTTAAATGTAAAGTACGCAATAACAATAATGTAAACAAATTAATTTTTAAAGCGCGGTTTCATAATAGGCACAATGCTTGACTACTCCGTTAGTGGGCCGTAATCAATCCTATTTCTAATATTTGAGATAAGAGAGGTCAAACGAGGGCAGTGAGTGGATGTTGCACTGTGTTGAGTGTTTGTGTTTTTGTTGTGTTGTGTATTGTGTAATGTACAGTTATGACAGTTAGCGGCGGCGGTGTTGGTTTTGTCTGGGCAGTTTTTATATAGGTGTGTGGATGAGGAACAGTGTGAGCAGATTGTTTTGTTAGTTGTGCAGTGTTTCTTTGTGTGACCAAATTGAAGGCAGGAGTAACACTGTAAAAGAGGTACATACTCCTCTGCGTGTACCCGCTGATGGTCGATGTTTAGTTGATGATTTTTTATTATTGTTCTCCACAGACGAGGAGCGACCAAGAAAACAGCGTTATATAATTTGTCGCTCTTGTTTGCCCTTTTAAACCTAAACGCTAGGTCCCCCGGTTCGACCTCGACGCCAAAGTCGTTTTGGTTAATAATAACCTGCGTCAGCTCCTCGCAAGAAGTGTCGGCCGACACGCCCTTGAGAATGATCATAGGCCTAAGCCTTCGGCACGGCTCCGCCGTTATGGCGCACTCAGCCAGCTTGATCTTCTCAAGAGCGACGTCGCGGTGTTCCTCGCTATCGAACTCAACCCTTATCTTGTTATTCGAAACAAACTTCACATCCGCGGGAGAGAATTTAGTGTCTTTAAAAGACACCCCGGTTCTAAAAGCTAGTAGCGTGTCGCGCGGCCCGGCGACCGCATTCCTGGGCGAGACGATAAGAGCCGGTTTAGTGCGAGGGGTAGAAGAGGGCGCGGGCGGCGGGGCGCTCGCCCGAGCGGCGCCGGCAACTGTGGCGTAGCTCGGTCGAGCCGAGGGGAGAGCGGGGCAAAGTGATCTGGACAATGTTGTGATCTCGGATTTAATCACCCCTTTTAAATCCGAGACAATACTCTCTTTAAGTTCAGTGAGGGACTGATCGGGAGGGGAAGCCGTGACATGAGACTCTTCTCGAGTGATGGCGGTCTGCCTGCTGATAACTCCTACCTCGTTAAATATCTCAATGATTTTTAATTTGCTATCGCGGCTGACGCTCCTACCCGTAGTAAGGAGTTTGCGAGCTTCATCTAACTTTGCATTGAGAAACTTAAAGAAGTTAAAGCGTGCAGGCTTGTCCGACGGCAGTATATCCGCACCCAACATCGTAATGTTCATTCCTCCCTCATCGTCCGAATCCAGATCACTATGCGAGTCAAACATTGTATATGTACCTACTATAAAATACCTATAAAAGAAGCTTAAATACAATCAATAAAATATACAATCAATAAAAAAAAAAATACAATTAAATAAAAACAGGTAAAATAAAAACAATAATAAAACACGTAAAACAAAATCAAATAACTACCTATCTAAACTTATAATATAAAAATAAAATAAAATAAAAATAAAATAAAATAAAATAAAAAAAAAAAAAAAAATAAAATAAAATACGCTAGCTGTCCAGGTTAGGTTAGGTTAGGTTAGGTTAGGTTAGGTTAGGTTAGGTTAGGTTAGGTTAGGTTAGGTTAGGTTAGGTTAGGTTAGGTTAGGTTAGGTTAGGTTAGGTTAGGTTAGGTTAGGTTAGGTTAGGTTAGGTTAGGTTAGGTTAGGTTAGGTTAGGTTAGGTTAGGTTAGGTTAGGTTAGGTTAGGTTAGGTTAGGTTAGGTTAGGTTAGGTTAGGTTAGGTTAGGTTAGGTTAGGTTAGGTTAGGTTAGGTTAGGTTAGGTTAGGTTAGGTTAGGTTAGGTTAGGTTAGGTTAGGTTAGGTTAGGTTAGGTTAGGTTAGGTTAGGTTAGGTTAGGTTAGGTTAGGTTAGGTTAGGTTAGGTTAGGTTAGGTTAGGTTAGGTTAGGTTAGGTTAGGTTAGGTTAGGTTAGGTTAGGTTAGGTTAGGTTAGGTTAGGTTAGGTTAGGTTAGGTTAGGTTAGGTTAGGTTAGGTTAGGTTAGGTTAGGTTAGGTTAGGTTAGGTTAGGTTAGGTTAGGTTAGGTTAGGTTAGGTTAGGTTAGGTTAGGTTAGGTTAGGTTAGGTTAGGTTAGGTTAGGTTAGGTTAGGTTAGGTTAGGTTAGGTTAGGTTAGGTTAGGTTAGGTTAGGTTAGGTTA
>OX494457.1:9329560-9344560 GCA_950381575.1 Plusia festucae
TCGGTCGGGCCGAGGGGAGAGCGGGGCAAAGTGAACGAGACAATGTTGTTATCTCGGACTTGATCACCCCTTTCAAATCCGAGACAATGCCATCTTTGAGCTCGGTGAGAGACTGGTCAGAGGGAGAAGTCGCGATCTGAGATTCCATCCGAGTAGAGGCGGTCTGCCTACTGATAACCCCCACTTCGTTAAATATCTCTATTATTTTTAACTTACTATCGCGACTTACACTTCGACCCGTAGTAAGGAGTTTGCGCGCTTCATCAAGTTTTGCGTTTAAAAACTTAAAAAAGTCGAAGCGCGCAGGTCTATCCGCGGGCAGTATGTCTTCACCCAACATGTCGAGGTGCATACCTCCTTCGTCATCCGAGTCTAACTCGCTATACGAGCCAAACATTGTACCCGCCTACTATATTATAAAAGAAACTAAATACAATCAATAAAAATACAATCAATAAAATACAATCAATAAAAATACAATTGAATAAAACAGGTAAAATAATAACAATAATAAAACACGTAAAACAAAATAAAAACCTATCTAAAACTTATAAAATAAAATACGCTAACTGTCCACCCAGAGGCCCCAAATCTATTTAGCGATAAGAGTGAGTGATGCTCGCATATGTGTGGGTGAACTAGGTGTTACGTACAGAAAATATAAGTAGGTACGTCAGCGCGCCCGGCGCCGCAAGAAGCCGCAGCGACACAGGAAAATGACCCCCACTCCGTAGGGAATAAAGGTCAAAACCCCGGATCACGCAAAACTTCGCGCGAAGCCAAGTGCCCTATACCTCAGGCTAGAGATAGCCTACATCTAATGACAGCCAGAGCCTAAATCTAATGGCAATTGACACAAATCTGAAATTTAAATTATATTTACCAAAGTGAAGGGGGAGGGGTAGGGACCCGCGGGGGGTGTTCCCGAGGGTCAAATCCAATAATTCTTCGTCACCTACGGTGACGAAGAATTCGATGGACCCCTCGTATTTCCCGTAGGACTCACCGTTTACGAGATACCGGGTATGACGCAATAAATTTATAACAAAACATGGAAATTAACGGTTAATTTTGACAAATGAAAAGTTAAATATCTCGTAAACTACCGATTATAATGAAATGAAACTTTGCAGGAAATAGTTTTAGGCTACTAGCTCCCTAGATTAACAATCAAAAACGACGTGAGATAATCCCTTAATTAGCGTATTTACGTAATGAAATTACGTAAACTGCAGAACAAAGTTGTATTTGCGGTTGATTTAAATGCCGCGTGTCACTAAAACTGTAATTACTTAGTGTCTATAGGCTGTAAAAATATGGTTGAGGTGTCAAAATGCAGGTCTTGAATTGAGCTATTGAAGACTGGTCACTGCATACCACCTTGCCACATAGCAAGTTGGTCAAACTGGGTCTTGAAGTTGTGTTTACAAAAAATTTACCTGAATTGCTCGGTTTATGGCTAAATGGGTGAAGTTAGGTGTGAAGTCTAATCGGGGTTGTCTTAATAGGCGTCTAGGCCACCTGCAGGCACCTCCAAACTGAGCCGCACTCCTCAGGTTCCGGAGAAAACCTCGATGTATGAAGACAGTTTTTCTTCGATATCTTCACGGATCCTTGGCCGAAGGAAGGCAGACTTGGTAGGCAGTTGGGGGGTCCCAAGGCGCGTCGATAGACACCAAAAACGTAGGGGGTGACCACTCAAAATTCCGAGCGCCAGCCAGAAAACTGTATTTTCGGCGGCGTCAGCGGGTTTTGAGGAGTTATAAGTCCAGAAGGCACGTCGTCACACACACAAACAACTATCAATCACTCGCGCGGCACAAAGACCTGTATTTTGGTACAAAATTGAGCGGTTTAGCGTAACTTTGCGATTTTTAACGATTTTAACACGAGAGCGAAGCGAAAAACGGTGTTCTCTCGAGCGCTCGAGTGCCGCGACTGGTTAGGTTAGGTTAGGTTAGGTTAGGTTAGGTTAGGTTAGGTTAGGTTAGGTTAGGTTAGGTTAGGTTAGGTTAGGTTAGGTTAGGTTAGGTTAGGTTAGGTTAGGTTAGGTTAGGTTAGGTTAGGTTAGGTTAGGTTAGGTTAGGTTAGGTTAGGTTAGGTTAGGTTAGGTTAGGTTAGGTTAGGTTAGGTTAGGTTAGGTTAGGTTAGGTTAGGTTAGGTTAGGTTAGGTTAGGTTAGGTTAGGTTAGGTTAGGTTAGGTTAGGTTAGGTTAGGTTAGGTTAGGTTAGGTTAGGTTAGGTTAGGTTAGGTTAGGTTAGGTTAGGTTAGGTTAGGTTAGGTTAGGTTAGGTTAGGTTAGGTTAGGTTAGGTTAGGTTAGGTTAGGTTAGGTTAGGTTAGGTTAGGTTAGGTTAGGTTAGGTTAGGTTAGGTTAGGTTAGGTTAGGTTAGGTTTTTTTTTTTTTTTTTTTTTTTTTTTTTTTTTTTTTTTTTTTACGGACTTAACCTCTAACGTTATTAGAGCCTATTATTTTGCTAATCCTCTTTATCATTCCAGTTCTATCATATATGCCTCTCGTACTTTCATTCCGCATCCTATTTCTTTCTATCATTCATCACCTTTTATTCTGTATGGGTGGGATTCCCATTATATAGACTATGCTATTCTGCTAACTTTTATTTATTTTTTACTTAACTTATTTAGGGGTAATGATGACACATTTTTGCTTTAATGTAATGGTTACAATATATATCTTATTATCTAAACTTATTTAATACTTATTTATTACTTATCGTATATTTACTTTATTTATTTATTAGGTGCTATTTTATAACTATTTACTTACATGCTACTTAATGTTACAATTTTTGCTCTATTTTCCTATGTTTACAATAATATATATTACAATATACCTTGAAACATAGTAGTTTTCATCTAGTTTTGTTCCTTTCTATTACAATTTCCGCAATATTTACGCAGTAGCCTAGTAATAGTTTACGTTTCCTGCCAGCCATAATATTTTTAATGTTCTCCCTTGTTAGCTGTTCTTCTAGCTGCTGTTCTAAATTATACCTAAGCGTGCCGAATGCAGGGCAGTCCAAAATGATGTGTGGGAGACTCTCCGACACATCGGGTTCGCAGGTGCACGATGGACTCTCCTTACACTTGAAACGATGCAAGTATTCGGAGAATCCACCGTGCCCCGTCAGAACCTGCGTTAGTACCCCTGCCGGTTTTACCTTTCGTACAATACGGAATGCCGCTATGGCATCGGGAAGGAACATCTTCGTCACCGAGGCCGTCTCGCCCGACACATATCTCCGATTCCATTCATCGAGCGATTCCATGCGAATACGTCTTCTGATGAATGAAATCGGACACTTGTCGTAGTCCGGCTTCCTCCGCGACGACAATGCTGCCTCCTTAGCCAGCTCATCCGCGCGCTCATTCCCCGGCAGGCCGGCGTGGGCCTTGACCCAGAACAAGGACACATCTTTGCCCTGGGCCAATGCCAGAGCCAGGTTTTTTCGCGTCTGCACTGCCAGGGGATGGAGAGAGCCATGGCCTGCAAGCGTCTGCAATGCGGACATTGAATCACTATACAAGCCATAACTCGTCTCAGCGCGATTGAGGATAAGATCCGAAGCCCTGCAGATGGCCAAGAGCTCCGCCTGGTACACCGTGCAGTACGCGGCGAGGCTAAGCTTGAGGTTGCGGGTCTCGGCAACACTGTCCCATATGGACAATGCAGCCCCGACCCTCCCCTCAATCTTGCTGCCGTCGGTGAAGATTCGCACCGTCTGCACGTTCCTGCTATCAACTAGCTGTTGGTCGGCCAGGCATTCGAACTCTAAAGCCATCCACTTGGCCGGATGAGGAGCTTCCGCAAACCGTACCATACTTTCAATCTCCCTGTCTCCCGGCACAAGCTGGGATGACCCTCTCCTGGCTTCATACAAGGCGGCTGCCTCTTGTATGCGCAGGTCTAGAGGAAGTATCCCAGCAAGTACCAGTGCTGAGTTTAGGGAGACTGTACGGTAGGATTTGCAGAGCTTCTGCGCGAATCCCCGTTGGAGTGAGCTCAGCTTCTTCCGTATCCCCAGCTTCTTCGTAGCTGGGGCCCAGGCTCCGGCTGCATACGTAACGATGGGCTCTATGGTGGCGGTGTATATAATTTTTACGACTTCGCGATTGAGTCCCCAGTCGACTTTAGCCGCTCTAGCCAGCTGCTTGTAAATGGTAGTGGCTTTTTGGCAAATGTTTTTGATGTGTTCGTTGAAAGTCAACTTATGATCAATCGTGAGACCCAGCACTTTCATCTGCTTAACCATTTTTATGTTGACTCCTCCCATGCTCAGGGCTGGCGTGTCGTGTTTTAGTTTGTTTGTGACAACCATTGCTGTCGTTTTATGCGGTGCAAATTTCAATTTGTTTTTGACACCCCAACTCTGAGCGCGGGCAAGAGCTGCATTGGTTCTCATTGCGACGTCCAGTGCTGTGTCGCCGTCTACCACCAATATAACGTCGTCGGCAAATGCTTGAATGAAGTGGTCCTCTTCCAGTTCGTGGAGCAGCGGGTCTAGAAGAACGTTCCATAGTATTGGACCACCGATTGACCCTTGGACACAGCCTTTGTTTGTCTCTCGTGTGCATTCTGCCCCGGCATATCTTACCCTAACTTTTCTGCAGTCGAGATAGCTGTCCAGTAGCCTTCTTATGTTTACCGGGCACTTTTCCTCAGCCAGTCTGACTTTTATGGCCGGCCACCATGCGCTATCAAAGGCGCCCTCTATATCCAACGACACCAGGACAATTAGCTTCTTCAGCCTCAACTTGTCCTGTACGTGTTTGATTAGCGTATAGAGGGCGTCCTCGGTGCTCTTCTGGGGCATAAAGCCGTACTGGCGAGTACTAATCCTCGGCACTAGCTGCCATTTAATCCGCGCTACCGTCATCCTCTCCAGGACCTTTCCCAAGACCGGCAGGAGACCTATCGGTCTATATGCCTTGGGGCTCGTGTAATCGTCCTTGCCTGGTTTTCTGAGGACTACCACCGTTGCCTCTTTCCAGATGTTCGGGAAGTGTGCCAATTCTAGGCACTTATTGTACAAGGCAAGGAAGGCATCCAGGTCCTGGAGAATCGCTCGACTGCATATGTCGGATGTGAATCCATCCTGACCGGGAGCTTTTTTGGGATTGAAACCTTCCACGGCTGCTTTCAGCTCCAGTGGTGTAAATGGTGGGTCATGATGTTCATCATGTTGCCACTCATTTACCCGTTTTGCGGACTCTCTGATGAGCCTGTGGTGTGCGTTGTCCTCTTCTGCTGTGTCCTTTGGATAGAATGTATCCGCAAGTAGGGCTGCCGACTGTCGTGGGTTCAAGAATGCACCATCTTTTGATAGGGTCATGTCTTCTTGTCTCCTGGTGGTCCTGTTGATGACACGGTAAATCCCTTCCCAGACTCCCTCTTTGTCTTGCTTCCCGCAGAAGTCCTTCCAGCTGTTTATTTGGGCTTTCTTGGCTTGGCACTCATAGTCTTCTTTTGCTTTCAGGTACTCATCGACGACCGTCGCCCGCCGGACCGGTGCAGCATTGCGGATGCGGTTCTTCCGCCTTGCGACCTCCTTCTTCAGAACTGCGAGCTCCTCGGACCACCAAGGGATGGTAAGTTTCCTTTTATGGTTAATTTTAGGAATGGAGGCCTCACACGCCTTTCTGATTATCTTGTGGTAATTAATAACCGTGTTTTCGAGTTCATTTATATTTCCAATCCCAAGTATGTCTTCGATTTTAAGATGGCAACTAGTTTTTAGTTCACGTAATTTCTGGTCAAAAGAGCTCCATTTGGCTTTTTTAGTGTTGAAAATACGAGTTGTTCTGTCGATTTTGAAGCCTTTTTCCGCAGCTAATTTGACTGTGAACTTAATTGTGTTATGGTCCGAGGACGTTGCTCCTGTGTCGACCCGCCAGCTGTCAATCCGGTCAAATAGGTCGAGCGAACATGCCGTGACGTCCACGTGGCTCTTGTACGACACGCCTCCTCTGACAGTGTCAAATGTAGGCGTGTTGCCAGTATTCAGTACCTGAAGCTCCAACTCTTCCAGGGTCCCGGACATATCTTCTCCCCTGTGGTCTTCTATGGTGCTTCCCCACCAGGTGCTCTTGGCGTTGGTATCGCCTCCTATCAGCAGTTTTCCAGTTCCCAATGCCAACTTGATGTTGGACAGTTGGTCCAGGTATGGCCCCAGTGGTTGGTCTGGCTCGAAGTAGAAAGAGACTACTGCAATTTCCCAGGCTTTGGTCCGGATCCTCACCACGCAGATGTTGTTTGTGGTGAGTTCTGGGTAGGGGATAACGTCTAGGCTATCGTCGAAAACGGCAATAGCCGCCTTAACCCTCCCGCTTCCATCCCGCTCGCACTGGTATATTCGCACACCTCGGTAGTTCTTCATACTTCTGGCCCCTCCCACGTAGGGTTCCTGGATCAATGCCCATGCGATTGACCGCTCACTGGCCTCTAAAAAGAGTTCGGTGGTTGCCAGTTCCTTCCTTTGTAGGTTGGCTTGGGCTACTGCGTATCCTCTGGTTGGTGTGCCTGCCCCTGTTTCCCTGCTATTTGAATTTTCTGCAGGTTCCACCTTAGCAGTACGCTATTGTGGATCTCGCTAAGGCTTCCCATTTCTTCCTTATTGGGCATTCGGAGCTGAAGGCGCTGTGCGTCGTGTCTGCCAGTTTTGCCTTTTGGCAGTTTGTGCACGTCGGCGTTGTTGCTGCAAGCCATTCCGCACATTCTGTACGGAAATGCAATCCCCCACAGTAGGCGCACCGGTCCTCCGTTTCACTGCAGGTTTTCTTGCTGTGGCCATATCCCAGGCATCGTGAACATTGGACTAGCGGGGACTGATCTACAGCTTTGAGTTTTTGGACGTCAATATGGACGCCCTTCGCTGCCGTAAAGATGCTCCACACCTGTGGAGATACACTAAGCACGACGTGCATTTGAAGGGAGTGTCTTGCCTGCTTTTTATACCTTATTGCTGCTCTGTACTCCTCCTCTTTTAGATTTTTTAGTAGATTTTTGTTTTGGTTTTTCAACGCCTTCAGTATATCCTCATCCGTGTTGTTTTTGTTAACATTTCTAATTATTATCAGGGGATCTTTATTTTTGATTTCTTCGACCTTTAGGTCCGTACTCCCTGACTTTATCCTCTCCATTACCCTTTTAGTCTCTGCTTTTGTGCTGCACCCTAGGATAACCTTGCGATCCCTGCCCTTCCTTATTCTATCAATCTGATAGCCTTCATCCTTAGCATTTACAGCTTTCCTTACTTTCTCCATAACTTGGTCCCCCGTTTCCTTTTCGTCTGTGGAGGTGATGACTACTGAGTGCACCGCCGCATGCTCTGGGAGTTGCCTCTTTGGAGCTGCAGCCACTACACTCGCGTAAGTCATCTGGACCTCCCGCTCTGCCTGATTTTTCTCCAGGACCTCTTTAAGTTTTTCCATCTCTATTCTATTTCGTTCTATTTGCTTCCCATGTTCCAGCATTTTCTCTATGAAATCTTTTTCTACTCTTACTCTTTCCTTTTCGATTTCCTTTGCCCTTTCTCCTTCCGGCTCCACGGTCTCCGCAGTCTCTCCCGAATTCCTGTTTACAGGGCGCTTTGCTGACTCGGCCTCTTTCACAAGCTGGTACAGTCTCTCTACCGCCTGAGTTACCTCCACCTTAATGTCGGTTCTCAAGTTCCGAGAGTTGTTAAGATGAGTCTTGGCTTTTGTCAGCATCGCCTTGGCCTCGGTTATCCTATCAAGGTACTTGGTCTCCGCTCTTGGAGAAGTAATTGGAGCCTCCGCCGATTGTCTGCGGTTGGTCCTTAATTCTTGGGACAGGCCTATCCTCGCCTTCAATTTTTGGGGAGCTGCAGGGGCCGTACCCTTGGATGAAACTGGGGATTTTGGTTTTCCTTCCACCCTGCCCGTCTCCCACTCTCCAATACTTTTCCTGACCTTGGAGCCTTGTACCGTACCTTCGTCCTTATTTGAAGGTCCCGCCCTTTCCATTTTTTCCTTGGGGCTGCGTGAGCTGGTCTTTTCCTTGTTCTCCTCAGTTCTCTTTACTGGAGTGTGGAACCCAAACATCTTGTAGGAACGAGTTTGTGTGTGTGAGTATGTAGGTTTGTAAAAGTTATATAATTACTCGTCAGAGGTATGCAATAAGCGCCCGTCTATCAAATATGTAGTCTTATACTAATATAGCAACACAATAATATTACTATAATCGAACCTACTCAACCGTCAGTGAATAATAAATAAAACAACAGTATTTTATTATTTAATTTTTCTTTATGTTTCAGGTTTTGCCGGGCTGCTGGGGCGTCGTGTCAACGAGCTACGTGTATTTGTGTTTGTGTTTGGTATGTATATGTGTGTGTTATGTGCCTGAAGACTGTAAGTGTGCGTGTGTGCGTGTGTGCGCGTCAGTGTTCGCCTGTCAGTCACAACAATATTACTGATTACGGCGCTTTACAGCTTGGTCCCTTTCTGCAGCAATATTCAGGATGTTATAGGTGATTTTCGCTGTTTTAAAATGTATGTAATAACAATATGGACAAAATATACTAAAAACAAAAATAAAATTTTTAGGGGTAGTTTTTAAGGGATGTTTTTATATTATTAGGGTGAAGGAGAATCTATTAAGGGTGATCCCAGAGAAAACCGTTTTCAAATCGGACAAATGGTTTCCAAGTTATTGTAAATTAAGTTTTGTTTATATGTTGTTTACGTAATCTGATTTTGAAATTTGACTTTTTATCTATTGTTAATTTTATATAAAAAAAAATCTCAAGTGATTGGACTGACAATAAAACTAATTTTAGCGAAAACCCCGGTCCTGTATGTTGTTTTATAGTGTAGTTATAAGATGTTATAGTTTTTAAAAATTTATGTTCGACCGTTGACCCTGGCGCATGGAAACAGTGTTTACAGTGATTTGTACCATTTATCAAGCAGCTAGCTATACACTCGTACTTGCATATACCTATAATAGGTACACAGATTTCCCGTTATTTTACAGAAAGACAGTTCTACAAAGCAGCAAGTACGTAAGTATGTTAAGGCGACACGGTATGTTGTAAGTTTGATATTTATGTAATCAAGCAAACAATTCAATGAACTCAATGCTTGTTGTTTTATGTAAGTATGTACTGTGCACCCACCTATGCACTTTTATATAGTACAATATGCTAATATAAGTTATAAAACATTCAATATATTAATACAGAATTAATTGTTTATGTTAATTTTAGAATTTATTAAATATTATTAATATGAAATATTTGTATTAGTTATTTAGTATGTAAGAATTGGTAATTAAACAATAAAAACAAATTTGAGTTTCAATGTTATACTTTTGTGTGGATTCTATGGATAGGCGTTTATTCACTAATACGATTTATCGGAATGCAATCAATAAGTTGATTTGGTTCTTAAGATATTGACATAAGGTCGAAATTAGTTTGGTGGGTATTTCCTTTAGCGTTATGGAATTAAGTTAATATTAAATTTGAAATTGTTTTGTTTTATGTAGGTACGAGGTAGGCACCTATATACACTACTCGGTATTTAGGCAGCAGCTAGAAAGATTAAATGGATACAACGTGAATTTGGATTAATACAACAGTTTTATAAAATGCTTACAAGATGGCACTCAAGCAGGCACCAGCCAAACGCCCGGCTACTGACCTTGGCGTGCAATATCGATATTTTTAGTATCTATATTCTCTTTTATGGTTTACAAATATATAATTATCTTAAATGGCTTGTTCTAAAGTCAAGTACAATATAGGTATTAATTACAATTTATTAATTAACTTGAGAAGGTGGATACTTCTCAGAGGTATAAATATTTAAGGTTGTTCTCAGGTATATCAACAACGAGTAGATACCTATATCTACCTCACTAGACGGAAGATTAATCAATGCACAATTTAGCAGATTATGTTTTATATAAATACAATACCTCACTGGGAGGGTGTCAATAAACTATGAATATAATATTTACTTAATAAGGAGATCAAGTTGTCAAACAGACATACAGGAATACACCTCAATAGAAGGTATCAATAATAACAGTAGGAACAAATATAGTTAACTTATTTTCTAATATTACAATGAGATTTGTTTATCCTTCGTTTGACCTAACACCTGCGGCGCAGGTGTGCGGCTCACGACGACGGCCAGGTGCGATTCTCGGAAATCGTACCTACCTATGACCGCAACAAAGTTAATTTATTTAAATGTTCAATGTATTGAGGATACTTATTGTATTATACTTACTATATATATAGTTTAGTGTATATAATTAAACAGCAATGTATGATAGAATTATAATATATATACTTATTCTCTTATTTGGTGTTGCCTGCACTCGTGTGGTCGGTCGATCGACCGTTGACCTTGGCGTGCTATGCGAGGCTCGGATGAACACGGTAATTAAGTAAGTACAGTTATTACAATTATACTATTTACTTAACAGGAGATCAAGTTGTCAAACAAACATACAAGAATACACCTCAATAGAATGTATCTATAGTATCAGTAAGAACGATTTAGTAAACTTATTTTCTAATATTGTAATGAGATTCGTTTAACCTCTAATTGACTGAACACCTGCGTCGCAGGAATGCGGCTCGCGGCGACGGGCCGGGCGCGATTCTCGGAAACCGTGCCTACCTGAGACCGCTGAGTTAAATTGTTACAATGTTTGATGTATTGAAGATACTTATTATATTATAGCTAGGTATATAGATTTCAAACAGATTTTACTTATAATTTATTTGTTTATTAGATACCTATTGGTTATTCGATAGGTATTTTAATCCAAATTTTAATACTAAGTTCAGGTTAATTTCAAGGTGTTTATAATTAGATTTATTATTGTATTTACTTTGTTTCAAGACTTGTTTTAGGTGTATGAGATTCTATAAAATATGGACTCTAAAGATGATAATATAAGGTCGAAAATATAATTTGAATGTTGATGGTTCTAGTATTTTATCTTCTATATTTAATACCTAACTACTATATATATATAAGATGTGTATGATTATGCAACAAAGTATATACTGTATATATATTCTTATTTGGTGTCAGGCAGGCAGGTACCTACACCAATATGGTCGGCCGTTCGACGGTTGACCTTGGTGTGCTATGCGTGGCTCGGATAAACACGGTAAGTAAGTAAGTATGTACAATTATTATGAATATATAGACGTATAGTACTCACTAAATAGATACAGTCTGGATACCCCTCAATAGCGGGTGTCAATATTTAGAATTGTCAATATATTAATAACAGCACAATTAATTAAAGTACCTATGTAGAAAGTATTTTAGTCAGTTGTAAAGTAGCTAGGTATTTGGAGCGAATATAAATTATATAAATTACTTCACCTCACTGGGAGGGTGTCAATAGACAGTAAACATACAAGAGAAACAATAATAATAAGTCAAAACACAACAATAATACCCCCGATATAGGGCTTCAATTGCAACAATTGTTCGGTGATATTATCACAATAAACTCGCTTCGCTCAACCTAGAAACCCGGCCCACGCGGCGGTGGCGTGATACAATGTACTCGCCTCGCTTAATGAGCTTGACCTAGAAACCCGGCTCGCTCCGGTATGCAGCGCACAACGAACCGCGTGGTATTCAACCGGCGGCGGCGGTTCGCTATGATTTAGGATTTGTATCTAACTATTTCAAATTGCAAAGTTTTAAAATATTTATAGAATTTATGAATTAATATTTAATGATTAAGAGTTACTATTGTTGTGATTTTGAAATGTAATAATAAAGTAGTTATTCTGGTAAGGAAATCAGCAGTTTTAGGTTTATTTGTAATTTAAAAATTTAAAATTTTGAATATTGTTCAGTTATTATTTAAGTTAAGATGTAACTTTATAATATAAGTACAGCGTTAAGATAAATTGGACTACAATTGTTATGAATAGTTTATATTAAATTTAAGTTTATATGTAAATGCACTCCACTAGGTAAACCAAAAAGGAACAATTAATTAATTACAATATTTGTATCCGCACAGACGAACTGTAGGTACAATCTTTATAATATTATGTCAATAGTTACGTTCTACTTCTATTTTTAAACAAAACAAACAGTGAATACCCAGGAGGGTTAAGTTACGCACAATGTTTAAAACAATTTTGAAATATTAAAATGAATAATTTAAATTGATGATACCACGTTATGCGTATTATTATAAATTGGTACCGTGCGTGTGGTTCGCTGGTTTTTTATGGTTAATTAGGTGAAAACTTATGGTAGAATTAATTTAAGGGTATCAAATTGAAGGTCTTGAGCTGGGCTATCGACTGCTATTTTTTCCTGGGCACCTTACCAGATCCGAAGTGGGTCAAAATTGGCTTCAAAGTCGGTCGTTCGTCGCGCCGGAACAATAAAGGGTTGATTTCGACGTCTAGGGGAGGGTTTTCTAAAAAAGGTTTATTGATTGTTGTAAGGGGTCCTGGGGGACACCCAAATCAAGTTGCAGAAGTAGTCTCGCACTTCAGGTTTCGGAGATCACAATGTAAACAAGTTTTTTATTTTTGATATATCTTCCTGGTTTCAGGCTTGTAGGAAGGCAAACTCGGCAGGGGGTTAGAGACCCCTAGGGCACACAAGTTGATAAAATAAAATAAATACCTTCGCACTCAAGTTTTCGAGATATTGTCAAAAAACAGTTTTTTGTGGTGTCAATGTCCCTCTTTCAGGGGTTTCCTGGATCCGGGAAAAATGTCCGGCTCCTGATCACAATTGTTTCGTATGCACAGTACTTTGACACAGATTTTGACACTTAAACAAGGTCCGTAGCACTATTTTTGAAAAAGTTAAGATTTTATTTATGTTTAAAAAACTGTTTTCGCGATCTTCCGACGCTCGTTATTATTAATCCCTGGTTCCAGGAATAGATCCCGATTCAGGAATTTTACGTCACTGTATGCACGACACTTTTGCGCGTATTTTAGTATAAAAAACAACTTCCTATCACACTTTATGCCACTTCTATGAATTTATTAAGATTTAATTTCGCTATAAAGTTGACGGAGCGTTTGAAAATAGTGTTTTCTCAGCGCGGTTTCGAGCGTAACTGGTTAGGTTAGGTTAGGTTAGGTTAGGTTAGGTTAGGTTAGGTTAGGTTAGGTTAGGTTAGGTTAGGTTAGGTTAGGTTAGGTTAGGTTAGGTTAGGTTAGGTTAGGTTAGGTTAGGTTAGGTTAGGTTAGGTTAGGTTAGGTTAGGTTAGGTTAGGTTAGGTTAGGTTAGGTTAGGTTAGGTTAGGTTAGGTTAGGTTAGGTTAGGTTAGGTTAGGTTAGGTTAGGTTAGGTTAGGTTAGGTTAGGTTAGGTTAGGTTAGGTTAGGTTAGGTTAGGTTAGGTTAGGTTAGGTTAGGTTAGGTTAGGTTAGGTTAGGTTAGGTTAGGTTAGGTTAGGTTAGGTTAGGTTAGGTTAGGTTAGGTTAGGTTAGGTTAGGTTAGGTTAGGTTAGGTTAGGTTAGGTTAGGTTAGGTTAGGTTAGGTTAGGTTAGGTTAGGTTAGGTTAGGTTAGGTTAGGTTAGGTTAGGTTAGGTTAGGTTAGGTTAGGTTAGGTTAGGTTAGGTTAGGTTAGGTTAGGTTAGGTTAGGTTAGGTTAGGTTAGGTTAGGTTAGGTTAGGTTAGGTTAGGTTAGGTTAGGTTAGGTTAGGTTAGGTTAGGTTAGGTTAGGTTAGGTTAGGTTAGGTTAGGTTAGGTTAGGTTAGGTTAGGTTAGGTTAGGTTAGGTTAGGTTAGGTTAGGTTAGGTTAGGTTAGGTTAGGTTAGGTTAGGTTAGGTTAGGTTAGGTTAGGTTAGGTTAGGTTAGGTTAGGTTAGGTTAGGTTAGGTTAGGTTAGGTTAGGTTAGGTTAGGTTAGGTTAGGTTAGGTTAGGTTAGGTTAGGTTAGGTTAGGTTAGGTTAGGTTAGGTTAGGTTAGGTTAGGTTAGGTTAGGTTAGGTTAGGTTAGGTTAGGTTAGGTTAGGTTAGGTTAGGTTAGGTTAGGTTAGGTTAGGTTAGGTTAGGTTAGGTTAGGTTAGGTTAGGTTAGGTTAGGTTAGGTTAGGTTAGGTTAGGTTAGGTTAGGTTAGGTTAGGTTAGGTTAGGTTAGGTTAGGTTAGGTTAGGTTAGGTTAGGTTAGGTTAGGTTAGGTTAGGTTAGGTTAGGTTAGGTTAGGTTAGGTTAGGTTAGGTTAGGTTAGGTTAGGTTAGGTTAGGTTAGGTTAGGTTAGGTTAGGTTAGGTTAGGTTAGGTTAGGTTAGGTTAGGTTAGGTTAGGTTAGGTTAGGTTAGGTTAGGTTAGGTTAGGTTAGGTTAGGTTAGGTTAGGTTAGGTTAGGTTAGGTTAGGTTAGGTTAGGTTAGGTTAGGTTAGGTTAGGTTAGGTTAGGTTAGGTTAGGTTAGGTTAGGTTAGGTTAGGTTAGGTTAGGTTAGGTTAGGTTAGGTTAGGTTAGGTTAGGTTAGGTTAGGTTAGGTTAGGTTAGGTTAGGTTAGGTTAGGTTAGGTTAGGTTAGGTTAGGTTAGGTTAGGTTAGGTTAGGTTAGGTTAGGTTAGGTTAGGTTAGGTTAGGTTAGGTTAGGTTAGGTTAGGTTAGGTTAGGTTAGGTTAGGTTAGGTTAGGTTAGGTTAGGTTAGGTTAGGTTAGGTTAGGTTAGGTTAGGTTAGGTTAGGTTAGGTTAGGTTAGGTTAGGTTAGGTTAGGTTAGGTTAGGTTAGGTTAGGTTAGGTTAGGTTAGGTTAGGTTAGGTTAGGTTAGGTTAGGTTAGGTTAGGTTAGGTTAGGTTAGGTTAGGTTAGGTTAGGTTAGGTTAGGTTAGGTTAGGTTAGGTTAGGTTAGGTTAGGTTAGGTTAGGTTAGGTTAGGTTAGGTTAGGTTAGGTTAGGTTAGGTTAGGTTAGGTTAGGTTAGGTTAGGTTAGGTTAGGTTAGGTTAGGTTAGGTTAGGTTAGGTTAGGTTAGGTTAGGTTAGGTTAGGTTAGGT
>OX494457.1:9347060-9349560 GCA_950381575.1 Plusia festucae
ATATTTTTCTTGCTTTTTTTTTTTTTTTTTTTTTTTTTTATGACTTTTTTTTTTTTTTTTATGCTCACTTTACAGCAGGATACTTAAATCTAGGTCTAAGTTCTATAAATACAAAGACATCACGAGAAGATTGCTCGGAAACACACAAGTTGTAATAAACATAAACAATACTGTCATGACATATGAACTTAACTCTAGTAAAAAAGAAAAATAGAAGTAAAAGTAAGTTGAAAGTTATTTAAGTATGTTTTATATTTTGATTTGTCTTTTTGCATTTTTTAACGCTTTTTTAAACAATTTCCTTATATTTTTCTTAATAAATTGTGTCTTTTTATAGTTTTCAAAATAGTGTTAGCATGTTCCGATCAGATACATTAAATCAGTATTGCGAACGAAAGATAAATAAAAGGTTAAGTAGGTTGTGAGTTGTTTAAGTATGTTTTATATTTTGATTTATCTTTTTGCATTATTTAACGCTTTTTAAAACAATTTTCTTATATTTCCCTTAATAAATAGTATGTTTTTATACAATTTTTCAAAATAGTGTGAATTTGTTTCAATCAAATACATTAAATCAGTACTGCGAACATACCCTATATAAATATAACTAAGATAAACATAAACATAGATTTGCATGATCAATTATACCTATAGATTAATGAGCTTTGTTGAATATCCCGTATGGACATGATAACACTAGAGATAACTGTTTATCTTATCTCATGTAGGTGATTGCTAGTTGCTATCTTAATGTAATTAATGTATGCTGTGAATGTGTTACATCAAACTTGTAAATATGGCCGCTATACCTATACTGGAGACTACGCATGATTTACTTTAAATAAATAATCGATGCTTAATGTCTTTTGTAATATATCTTTGTATAGGACCCTACAATACGTATGCTGTGTCACCGTAATAATTAAGTGTCAGTTTTAAATGTAAAGTACGCAATAACAGTAATATAAACAATCAAAATATTAATACATCGTTACATAGGTACAATGCTTGACTGCTCAGTTAGTGGGCCGTAATCAATTCTATTTCTAATATTGGTAATAATTGAGGTAAGTCGAGGACAGTGAGTAGATGTTGCGCTGTGTTGTGTGTTTGTGTTTTTGTTGTGTTGTGTGTTGTGTAGTGTGCAATTATGACAGTTAGCGGCGGTGGTGTTTGTTTTGTCTGGGCAGTTTTTGTATAGGTGTGTGGATGATGAGCAATGTGAGCAAGCAATTTTGTCAGTTGTACAGTGTTTTTTAGTGTGTCCAAATTGAAGGCAGGAGTAGCACTGCAAGAGGGGTATATACTCCTCTGCGTGTACCCGCTGGTGATCTATGTTTAGCTGGCGGTTTTTTATAATAGTTCTCCACAGGCGTGGCGCGGCCAAGAAAACGGCGTTATAAAGTTTGTCGCTCTTATTGGCTCTTTTAAACCTAAACGTTAGGTCCCCCGGTTCAACTTCGACGCCAAAATTGTTTTGGTTGACGATGACCTGCGTCAACTCTTCGCAAGGAGTGTCGGCCGACACGCCCTTGAGAATGATCATAGGCCTAAGCCTTCGGCACGGCTCCGCCGTTATGGCGCACTCAGCCAGCTTGATTTTCTCAAGAGCGACGTCGCGTTGCTCCTCACTATCGAATTCGACCCTAATTTTATTATTAGATACGAACTTCACGTCCGCGGGAGAGAATTTTGTGTCTTTAAAAGACACCCCGGATCTAAAAGCTTGTAGCGTGTCGCGCGGCCCGGCGACCGCATTCCTAGGCGAGACGATAAGGGCCGGTTTAGTGCGAGGGGCCGGAGAGGGTGGAGGCGGCGGAGCGCTCGCCCGCGCGGCGCCGGCAACGGTGGCGTAGCTCGGTCGGGCCGAGGGGAGAGCGGGGCAAAGTGACTGAGACAATGTAGTTATCTCGGACTTGATCACCCCTTTCAAATCCGAGACAATACTCTCTTTTAGCTCGGTGAGGGACTGACTAGATGAGGAGTTCGCGGCCTGGGGTTCGCTCCGAGCGCCGGCGGTCTGTCTACTAATAACCCCCACCTCGTTAAAAATCTCGATTATCTTCAACTTACTGTCGCGGCTTACGCTCCTTCCCGTGGTAAGGAGTTTGCGAGCTTCGTCAAGTTTTGCGCTCAGGAACTTGAAGAAATCAAAGCGTGCTGGTCTGTCCGCGGGCAGTATGTCTACACCCAACATTGTCAGGTTCATACCTCCCTCATCGTCCGAGTCTAAATCTAAATCACTATGCGAGTCAAACATTGTCCTATACTATACCTACCGATATATATATTATATATAACTACTATTCTATAAAAGAAACTACGACACAATCGGTACACATACAATTAATAAATTAAAATACAATCAATAAAATACAATCAATAAAAAATACAATTGAATAAAACAGGTAAAATAATAACAATAATAAAACACGTAAAACAAAATAAAAACCTATCTAAAACTTATAAAATAAAATACGCTAACTGTCCACCCAGAGGC
>OX494457.1:9352060-9364560 GCA_950381575.1 Plusia festucae
TGCTTTTAGTATTTTCTTATATTTTTTAAACAATTTGTGCATATTTTTCTTGCTTTTTTATGACTTTTTTTTTTTTTTATATGCTCACTTTACAATAGGGTACTTAGATCTAGGTCTTAGTTCTTTAAATACAAAGACAACGAGAGGATTTCTCGGAAACACACAATTTGCAATAAACATAGACAACCCTGTCAAGATACATGAACTTAACTCTAGTAAAAAAGAAAAATATAAGTAAAAGTAAGTTGTAAATTATTTAAGTACGTTTTATATTCTGATTTGTCTTTTTGCATTTGTTAACGCTTTTTTAAGCAATTTCCTTATATTTTTCTTAATAAATAGCATGTTTTTATACAATTTTCAAAATAGTGTTAATTTGTGCCAATCAGATACATTAAATTAGTACTGCAGACAAGAAGAAAAATAAAAGTAAAATAAGTTGTAAATTATTTAAGTATGTTTTATATTTTGATTTATCTTTTTGCATTTCCTAACGCTTTTTTAAGCAATTTTCTTATATTTTCCTTAATAAATGGCATATTTTTATATAGTTTTCAAAATAGTATTAACATGTTTCGATCAGATACATCAAATCAGTACTGCGAACGAGAGAAAGATAAAAGTAAAAGTAAGTTGTAAGTTTTTTAAGTATGTTTTATATTTGATATATCTTTTTGCGTTTTTTAACGCTTTTTTAAACAATTTCCTAATATTTTTCTTAATAAATAGCGTATTTTTATACAATTTTCAAAATAGGGTTAATTTGTTCCAATCGGATGCACTAAATCAGTACTGCGAACATACCCTATATAAAATATAACGAAGATAAACATAAAATTGCGTGATCAATTATACCTATAGATTAATGAGCTTTATTAAGTATACTGTATGGACATGACAACACTAAAGATGACTGTTTATCTTATCGCATGTAGGTGATTGCTGTTTGTTACTATATGTAATTAATGTATGTTGTGAATGTGTTACATCAAACTTGTAAATATGGCCGCAATACTTATACCGAAAACTACACATTATGATTTACTTTAAATGTATAATCGATGCTAAATGTCTGTCTGTAATATGTCTTTGTACGCGGTGACCCTACACCACGTATGCGGTGTACCAGCAATAATCAAATGTTAGTTTTAAATGTAAAGTACGCAATAACAATAATATATAATCTAATTCTAAACATAATTTGATAGTAGGCACAATGCTCGACTACTCCGTTAGTGGGCCGTAATCTATTCTGTTTCTAATATTGGTGATAAGAGAGGTCAATCGAGGGCAGTGAGTAGATGTTGCACTGTGTTGAGTGTTTGTGTTTTTGTTGTGTTGTGTATTGTGTAATGTGCAGTTATGACAGTTAGCGGCGGCGGTGTTGGTTTTGTCTGGGCAGTTTTTATATAGGTGTGTGGGTGAGGAACAGTGTGAGCAGATTGTTTTGTCAGTTGTGCAGTGTTTCTTTGTATGACCAAATTGAAGGCAGGAGTAACACTGTAAAAGAGGTACATACTCCTCTGCGTGTACCCGCTGGTGGTCGATATTTAGTTGATGATTTTTTATTATTGTTCTCCACAAACGAGGAGCGACCAAGAAAACAGCATTATATAATTTGTCGCTCTTGTTTGCCCTTTTAAACCTAAACGCTAGGTCCCCCGGTTCGACCTCGACGCCAAAGTCGTTTTGGTTAATAATAACCTGCGTCAGCTCCTCGCAAGAAGTGTCGGCCGACACGCCCTTGAGAATGATCATAGGCCTAAGCCTTCGGCACGGCTCCGCCGTTATGGCGCACTCAGCCAGCTTGATCTTCTCAAGAGCAACGTCGCGGTGTTCCTCGCTATCGAACTCAACCCTTATCTTGTTATTCGAAACAAACTTCACATCCGCGGGAGAGAATTTAGTGTCTTTAAAAGACACCCCGGTTCTAAAAGCTAGTAGCGTGTCGCGCGGCCCGGCGACCGCATTCCTGGGCGAGACGATAAGAGCCGGTTTAGTGCGAGGGGTAGAAGAGGGCGCGGGCGGCGGGGCGCTCGCCCGAGCGGCGCCGGCAACTGTGGCGTAGCTCGGTCTAGCCGAGGGGAGAGCGGGGCAAAGTGATCTAGACAATGTTGTGATCTCGGATTTAATCACCCCTTTTAAATCCGAGACAATACTCTCTTTAAGTTCAGTGAGGGACTGATCGGGAGGGGAAGCCGTGACATGAGACTCTTCTCGAGTGATGGCGGTCTGCCTGCTGATAACTCCCACCTCGTTAAATATCTCAATGATTTTTAATTTGCTATCGCGGCTGACGCTCCTACCCGTAGTAAGGAGTTTGCGAGCTTCATCTAACTTTGCATTGAGAAACTTAAAGAAGCTAAAGCGTGCAGGCTTGTCCGACGGCAGTATATCCGCACCCAACATCGTAATGTTCATTCCTCCCTCATCGTCCGAATCTAGATCACTGTGCGAGTCAAACATTGTATATGCGCCTACTATAAAATACCTATAAAAGAAGCTAAAATACAATCAATAAAAATACAATCAATAAAAATACAATTAAATAAAACAGGTAAAATAAAAACAATAATAAAACACGTAAAACAAAATCAAATAACTACCTATCTAAACTTATAAAATAAAAATAAAATACGCTAGCTGTCCACCCAGAGGCCCCAAATCTATTTAGCGATAAGAGTGTTGCTCGCATATGTGTGGGGGAACTAGGTGTTACGTACAAAAAGTTAGGTAGGCACGTCAGCGCGCCCGGCGTCGCAAGAAGCCGCAGCGACACAGGAAAATGACCCCCACTCCGTAGGGAATAACGATCAAAATCCCGGATCACTCAAACCTCGCGCAAAGCCGGGTGCCCGGTACCATAGGCTGAAGGTAGCCTACAACTGTTAACAGCCAGAACCCAAATCTATTGGTATATCTAATAATGCAAACAAATTTAAATGATATTCATCAAAGTGAAGGTGGAGGGGTATGGACCCGCGGGGGGTGTTCCCGAGGGTCAAATCCAATAATTCTTCGTCACCTACGGTGACGAAGAATTCGATGGACCCCTCGTATTTCCCGTAGGACTAACCGTTTACGAGATAACGGGTATGACGCAATAGATGTAAATAAAATGTGGAAATTAACGGCTAATTTGACAAAAGAAAAGTTAAATATCTCGTAAACTACTTATTATAATTAAATGAAATTTGGTAGGAAATAGTTTTGGGTTACTAGCTCCCTAGATTAAAAATTAAAAACGACGTAAGACAATCCCTTAGTAAGCGTAATTACGTAATAAAATTACGTAAACTGCAAAACAAACTTGGTTTTGCTGTTGGTTTGAATGCCACGTGTCACTGAAACTACAATAACTTAGTGTCTATATGCTGTAAAAATATGGTTGAGGTGTCAAAATGTAGGTCTTGAATTGGGCTATTGAGAACTGGTCACTGCATACCACCTTGCCACATAGCAAGTTGGTCAAACTGGGTCTTGAAGTTATGTTTACAAATAATTTACCTGAATTACTCGGTTTACGGTTAAATGGGTGAAGTTAGGTGTAAAGTCTGATCGGGGTCGTCTTGATAGACGTCTAGGCCACCTGCAGGCACCTCCAAACTGAGCCGCACTCTTCAGGTTCCGGAGAAAACCTCAATGTATGAGGACGGTTTTTCCTCGATATCTCCACGGATCCTGGGCCGAAGGAAGGCAGACTTGGTAGGCAGTTGGGGGGTCCCAAGGCGCGTCGATAGACACCAAAAACGTAGGGGGTGACCACTCAAAATTCCGAGCGCCAGCCAGAAAACTGTATTTTCGGCGGCGTCAGCGGGTTTTGAGGAGTTATTAGTCCAGAAGGCACGTCGTCACACACACAAACAACAATCAATCACTCGCGCGGCACAAAGACCTGTATTTTGGTACAAAATTGAGCGTTTTAGCGTAACTTTGCGATTTTTAACGATTTTAACACGGGAGCGAAGCGAAAAACGGTGTTCTCTCGAGCGCTCGAGTGCCGCGACTGGTTAGGTTAGGTTAGGTTAGGTTAGGTTAGGTTAGGTTAGGTTAGGTTAGGTTAGGTTAGGTTAGGTTAGGTTAGGTTAGGTTAGGTTAGGTTAGGTTAGGTTAGGTTAGGTTAGGTTAGGTTAGGTTAGGTTAGGTTAGGTTAGGTTAGGTTAGGTTAGGTTAGGTTAGGTTAGGTTAGGTTAGGTTAGGTTAGGTTAGGTTAGGTTAGGTTAGGTTAGGTTAGGTTAGGTTAGGTTAGGTTAGGTTAGGTTAGGTTAGGTTAGGTTAGGTTAGGTTAGGTTAGGTTAGGTTAGGTTAGGTTAGGTTAGGTTAGGTTAGGTTAGGTTAGGTTAGGTTAGGTTAGGTTAGGTTAGGTTAGGTTAGGTTAGGTTAGGTTAGGTTAGGTTAGGTTAGGTTAGGTTAGGTTAGGTTAGGTTAGGTTAGGTTAGGTTAGGTTAGGTTAGGTTAGGTTAGGTTAGGTTAGGTTAGGTTAGGTTAGGTTAGGTTAGGTTAGGTTAGGTTAGGTTAGGTTAGGTTAGGTTAGGTTAGGTTAGGTTAGGTTAGGTTAGGTTAGGTTAGGTTAGGTTAGGTTAGGTTAGGTTAGGTTAGGTTAGGTTAGGTTAGGTTAGGTTAGGTTAGGTTAGGTTAGGTTAGGTTAGGTTAGGTTAGGTTAGGTTAGGTTAGGTTAGGTTAGGTTAGGTTAGGTTAGGTTAGGTTAGGTTAGGTTAGGTTAGGTTAGGTTAGGTTAGGTTAGGTTAGGTTAGGTTAGGTTAGGTTAGGTTAGGTTAGGTTAGGTTAGGTTAGGTTAGGTTAGGTTAGGTTAGGTTAGGTTAGGTTAGGTTAGGTTAGGTTAGGTTAGGTTAGGTTAGGTTAGGTTAGGTTAGGTTAGGTTAGGTTAGGTTAGGTTAGGTTAGGTTAGGTTAGGTTAGGTTAGGTTAGGTTAGGTTAGGTTAGGTTAGGTTAGGTTAGGTTAGGTTAGGTTAGGTTAGGTTAGGTTAGGTTAGGTTAGGTTAGGTTTTTTTTTTTTTTTTTTTTTTTTTTTTTTTTTTTTTTTTTTTTTTTTTTTTTTTTTTTTTTTTTTAATACTAGTACCACTGGCATGGGGGACCAGTGCCTATTCTAACTGCGCCTGATTCATACCAGTTCTCGCTTTTTTGCCTCTCGTACTTTCATACCGCATACTACACTTTCATTCGTCATCTTTTATTCTTACCACGGGTGGAATGCCCGTCTTACCTCTATTCGAACTACTTATTTTTTGCTTTTTCCATGCATTTTCGGGTAAATAATTTCTCGTAGGGATTTTTATTTAACTTTTAACATTTCATGCATATTTTACATTTTCTTGCACTTATTTTGTGCCTTTCACTTAATATCTATTACATTTTTACTTAGAATTTAAAGTTACTTACTTATGATCTATATATATTACAATTTAAGGTACTATTTATACTATGCCCTATCTTACTTTCTATTATAATCAATTTTTATTACTATTTTTATCCACTAGATTTTGCATTTTATTTTCTTGATCACCTAACCGTGTATACTCATTATACAGGTTTGTGATCTTCTTATTCTACTTATTATTTTTATTTACTATTTTTACTATTTTTATACAGTATTTTATAAACTTATCTCTAGTTTCTAATTTAGCTAATAAATCTGATAAATTATTTCTACTTACTTTTTCATTTGTTTCACTTTCGAATACATATCTTATTTGATCAAAAATTGGGCATTCTGTAATTATATGCTCTACTGTTTCGTTTGTATTTGGGTCGCATTGGCATGCCGGACTGTCCTTGCACTTGAACTTATGTAAGTATTCGGAAAATCCGCCATGCCCAGTCAACATCTGCACGAGTAGCGGATTCAGCTCTATCTTTTTAATGACCTTATTTGCTTCGATTGCTGTCGGGAAAAACAGCTTTGTGGTCGTTGCAGTGGTTTCACTATCGTATCTTTTATTCCATTCCTGGACCGTTTCCATCCTAATGCTGCGTTTAGCAAATGATACTGGGCACCTGTCATAGTCTGGCTTTGTCTTCCTACCCAGCGCTGCCTCCTTTGCAAGTGTATCTGCTCGCTCGTTTCCCCTCATCCCCGCGTGGGCTTTTATCCAGTTGAGCTTTATTATTTTACCTTTGCTTTTAGCTTCTCTGATGTTTTTTCTGGTTTCCACCGCTAAGGGATGTAGGGAATCGCTGCGTGTTATGAGTTCCAATGCAGATCTGGAGTCGCTGTAGAGTGTGAAGTTTTCTCCGGCAGTGTGTGTGTTGATGATGTGTGTGGCGTGTGAAAGTGCTAAGAGTTCGGCCTGGAAGACGGTGCAGAATTGCTCCAGTTTGAGTTTTTTAACTTTGGTCTCAACGTCACCATCCCAAATGGATAGTGCCGCCCCAACCTTACCTTCAATTTTGCTACCATCTGTGTAGACTTGTGGTCCGTCATTCTCAAACTGGGCCAATTCCTCACCGTCAGCAATCAGCCCGAACTCCAGATGTGTATGTGTTGATGGGTGTGGTGCCTTGGTGTAGGGTGTTGGAGTTTCAATCTCTCGGTCTCCCACCACTCTCCTGGAATGACCTTTCTTAATCTCGTACAGTGAGGCGGCCTCCTTTATTCTTAGGTCTAGTGGGAGTAGACCGGAGAGTATTAGTGCCGAATTAAGTGATGTGGTCCTATAGGCTTTTATCATCTTTTGCGCAAAACCGCGCTGCACCTCGTTAAGATGCTTCCTGATGCCCAGTTTTCCAGCTGCCGTCGCCCATGCGCTCGCCGCGTACAATATTATTGGTTCGACCGCCGCCACATATATCGTTCTAATTATTTCCGGGGAGATTCCCCATTCGATTTTGGCCGCCCTTGCCAGGTGTTTGTAGATGTTTATGGCTTTTGTGCATGTGTTTTTAACGTGTAGGTTAAAAGTTAATTTATCATCTATTGTGAGGCCAAGTATTTTTATGTTTCGCGACATAGCGATGTCCACCCCACCCATGCGCAGGAGTGGGGTGTCGTGCTTAAGCTTGTTGGTGATAATCATCGCTTTTGTTTTGTGTGGTGCGAAACTAAGCTTATTCACGACCCCCCAGTCCCGCACCAAGGCTAAGGTTTCGTTCGCCCGCAGCGAGACTTCGAGGGCTGTCTCCCCGGAAAAAACCAACACTACGTCGTCCGCAAAGGCTTGGCAGAATTCCCCTCTGTTCTGCAACATTTTCAGAAGTGGGTCCAGTAACACATTCCAGAACATGGGCCCCCCTATCGAGCCCTGAACACATCCTTTCCCAGTTCTAGCTGTGTGTTCAGCTCCCGCATATCGCACCGATACTGTACGGTTGCTGAGGTAGCTGTCTACTACTCTCCTGAGGTTTTTGGGGCACCCTGTTTTTGCCAGCTGACATCGTATGGCAGGCCACCATGCACTGTCGAAGGCCCCCTCTATGTCCAGTGACACCATGACCATGAGCTTCTTCTCTTTTAATTTTTGTCTTATCTGAGTCATCAGGTCATAGAGGGAGTCCTCGGTTCCGCGCTGCGGTGTAAAGCCATACTGTCTCTCGCTCTGTTGGCTTATAGTGTGCCACCGTATTCTCCTCATGAGCATCTTTTCGAAAATTTTGCCCAGCACCGGGAGTAGTCCTATTGGCCTATATGACTTCGGAGTCGTGTAGTTGTCCTTCCCGGGCTTTGGCAGAATTACCACCACAGCTTCCTTCCAGGGCGTGGGGAAGTGTGATAGTTCTAGGCATTTGTTCACTATTTGCAAGAAGATTTCTGGATGGTGCATGATTGCTGCTCTGCAAATGTCCGCGGTCAGGCCGTCCACCCCGGGAGCCTTTTTTGGGTTAAAGCTGTTTGCGGCCCATTTAAGTTCTTCCGTTGTGAATGGAGGATCTGTTGGTTCATCAACTTCCCTCTCATTCACTCTTTCGGCATTCTGCCTTACCTCTTTATGGTCCGCTGTATCCTCTTCTTGTCTGTCCTCGGGGTAGAAAGTCTCCGCTAGGGCTCTTGCAGAGTCCGCTCCCTCCAGAGTCCTGCCGCCCAGGACCAATGGGATTTCTTCTTGTCTGGTTGTCGTCCTGCCTATCACCCGGTATATGCTGTCCCACATACTTTCCCTTTCTTGCTTCGTACAAAAACTCTTCCAGCTCTCAGTTTTTGTGTTGTTAATGAGCTGAGCATATTCAGTTTTGGCTTGGAGGTACTCTTGCAGCACCGTTTCTCGTCTCACCGGTGCGGCATTTGCTAGACGCCTTTTCAACTTTTTCACTTCTGCTTTTTTGTGTGTCAGTTCTTCCGTCCACCAAGGCAGGCCCTTTCTTTTTCGTCCAGTAATTTTGGGTAGGTACTCTTCGCAGGTTTCTATTAGGGTGTTTGTGTACATGCTGATCATGTTATCCACCTCTTCCGTAGTTTTGATTTTTTGTATTTTACCGCTTTTTATTTCTTCCCTTTCCCAAATTTGGCTTAGTTTTTCTTGGTACTCGACCCAGTTTGCGTTTTTTGTTTTATATTTCCTGGTAGTTCTTTTTATGTCTATTCCCAATGATCTCTGTAGTGTTATTTCAAATTGGACTGCCTTGTGGTCGGATACTGTTAGCTCAGCGTTAAGTCTCCAGTTTACTACCTTATCTAGCAAATCTGTTGTGCATGCGGTGATGTCCACGCAGCTTGTGTACCTTTTGCCTCCCCTGTAGTAGTCGTATGTGGGATCAGTGCCCCGGTTTAGGATATGCAGTCCGAACTCGTCCAGTGCTGCTCCCAGACTCTGTCCCCTTCTGTTTGTGTCCACACTTCCCCACCAGATGTTCCAGGCGTTTACATCACCTCCCAGTATCGTGTTTTTGCCTTTAGCCGATTCTACGATCTTTTGTATTTGGTCAATATCGGTCTCAATATCTCCATCTCCTTCCAGATACACCGATATGACTATGATCTCCCATGCCTTCGTTCTAAGTTTGGCTACCGCTATGTTTTCTGTTGTGAGTGTCGGGTATTGGGTAAGATCGATCGTATCGTCGAATAAGATGATGGCGGACTTCACTGTTTTCTCCATGTTTCGTGCTTGGATGACCCGGGTGCCTTGATGAACCTTAAGACTTCGGGTTGCACCAGTGTATGGTTCTTGCACCAAAGCGAACGCTACTTTTTGTCTAATAGCCTCCATTACTAGCTCTTCTGTAGCTTGGCTGCTTCTCTGGAGGTTCGCTTGTATTGCACGATACTGGGTGGGGCCCATGTCTGTGTTGTCTACATTATTAATTGCGGTGCCCTTAGCAGTAAGCCACGGTTGACCGGGCTAAGGCATCCCATTTCTTTTTAATTGGACAGGATCCATCAAACGCGTTGTGCTCGGAGTTGCTGTATTTAGCCCGTTCGCAATTTCTGCACTTCGGCGGTATTCCGGCTATGAAATCTTGGCACTCGTTTTTAAGGTGGGGTCCGCCACAGTGACTACACAGATCCGCCGGGTCAGTGCAGTATCGCTTACTATGACCATAGCCTAGGCAGCGACTGCACTGAACCAGCGGTGTCTGGTCCTCTATTTTCACCGGTTGCAGATCTATTTGCACCATCTTTTTTGCCACTGCTCTTTGCCAGATCGCTGGTGAGACGCTAACGACCGCGTGGCAGGTGTGGGGGTTCCGGGCTCGCCTCCTGTACCTAAAATCCACCCTGTCTTCAGCTTTGTCGAGGCCGTGGAAGAGGTCTTTGTTCTGGTTTCTCAGGGCCTTCAAGATGTCTTCGTCCGTGTGCATCTTGAGCACTCCCCGTAGAACCAGAAGTGGGTCCCGGTTCTTTACCTCCTCCACCGTTAGTGGGTCTTTTGCTGATTTCAGTTTGGCCGTCAGTTTGTCTCTTTCTGCCTTCGAGCTAACTCCGATCACAACTTTCCTGTCCCTGGCTTTCCTGACATTTCGGACCTCGATCCAACCCTCCTTAGCGTCTACTGCGTCTCTTATTTTTTCGAGAACCTTTTCTCCAGAGTCCTGGTCATCGTTTGAGGTGACTATTACCGAGTGGAGCGTCTCCCTTCCTCTTTGTGAGATCCCGCTCTGAACCGCCGTATTTGCGGTAACACTCGCGTAAGTCATAGTGGTGGTCACTTTCTCCAAGAGCTCTTTTTGCTTTTGCATTTCAGTTTTGAGTTCGGCCATCATTATGTTGTTCTCCCGAAGCAGCTTCACATGCTCTCCAATTTGGGGAGACTGTGGAGCCACCTCGGAGGCCTCTCCTGATGTGTCCGACGCCAATTGATGTGTTGGGCCTCCCTGTTCCCCTTGGGCTACTGGCTGACCTTTAAGCTCCACCTCAATACTTTTTATTAGCAGGAAGAGTTTCGTGAGAGCTGATAGAACTTCCTCCTTTATTTCTCTCTTCAGGTTCCCAGCTTTGTTGAGGTGTAGCTTAGCCCGTGCTATGCACTCTCTGGCCTCAATGACTTTATTTTTGGTCTGTCGTGGGGGTTGGGGTTGGGTTCCAGTTGCTGTTTGTGGGGGGGTTCTCGCATTTTGCATTGAGGACTGCTTACTTAAGGGACTGGAGTTGGTGCCTGCCCTAACGGCCTCCCAGTCGTCTATTCTGTCTCCAATGCTGCGCCTCCCTGTAGCTCCTAGCTCCGGTTTCTTGGGCGAGGGTTTTGTACCCTTTTGTGGGGGGGTCCTAATGCCGGGAAACATCTCTGCCGGTGGTACGCGTCAATATTCAAAATAGAACTTATATTATAAGTGTGTATAAAATGTAAAATGGTGTATAACTTAACCTATTGCAGCAACACTAAACAGTTGCTACAGAAGAATAACGAAATAAAGTTAAAAGAAAAATTTTAAAAATGGATCTAAAAGTGAAACAAAGAATTTTTTGCCAGTATCTATATCATATACTACTAAAAGTGTATATGGAGACAAAAAACAAAATAAATTTTTATAAAAAACAATAAAAAAAAAATTATAAAAAGTTTTTAGAAAAAATTTTGGTTTTAACAGTCCTATCCTGTAGCCCTCCCGGAGACCTCCCCAAAGACCCCAAGCACCACCAATCTATCTCAAATAGTTCCGGAGATATTTGGGTTCAAAGAATCCAGACAATGTCCGCGCACCCTAGGTCTAATTTTAAAAGTTGTATATCTCCGGAACCACAAGCCGGATTTGGGCGCGCTTGGGTTCGTTGGATTGGCCCCGTCCAGCACTTGGAGGTGGCTATGTCGGATTTCCTGAAAATTTCAGGTTTCTGAAATCTAACAATTTACAGCCTAGACTACTAATTAGGTCCTAACTGTATGTCCCAAGAAAACCCCGGTCTTCTAGGACGCCTGGTTCAGGAGCTATGTGCCGTCAAAAATGGGTTTGACAGTTCTACAACTGTCAAACGTGACTTTCAAAAGGCTGTAACTCCGTCTCCTGGAGTCGTAGACTACCGGTGTTTGGGCTTTTCCTGGTCAGCTTGACCAGGGCTGTCAGGTTATGAAGCTTTCAGGGTCCTGAAAAATTTCAGCCTGAAAAGGCCTGAAATGTAGGAAAGCTAAAAGAGAATGTCTCCCCGAGGTCCCCAGAACAAACCCCAGATCTCTACGGCCACCGAGTCGGGAGCCACAGGCGTTTGAAGTTTGCCAAGATGGCCGCCGAGCTGTCAAAAACTGTTTTAAAACAGTTGTAGCTCCTCAACCGTTTGTCGCAGAGACGTCGGGCTTCCACTAGGGGTCCTGGCTTGATTTACTCCACAAGATCTAACTATTTTCAGGCCTGAAAATTCTCAGTCCCTGAAAACTCCTGAAATTTTGCAAGTGTAATCTTTGCAGGCTGTCGCATACAACATCGAAAGTCCGAGAGCTCTGTGTCCACAAACGGCCGAGTTATTCAGGTCCAAAGTTTTCAGACTTTCAAAAAGTGAAAGTCTAGATGTCTATCTCGGCCGTTTTTGAAGCTACAAAGCTGGTCCTTGGGCTTAGTCCTTTCGAAATACCTAATTTAAGCCCCCCCAAAGTGAAAAATTTGAATATTTTTAATTATTTCTATATATATTTACAAAAAATACAAAAAATTCGATATCTTTTTTGTTTTCAAAGTTAAAAATTTGGAAAAAATTGTAAAAATAGTGTAATTACCAGGACTTTAACGACAGTAATTAAAAATTAAAAAATTTGAAAATCTATAAAACAAAATTTTAAAAGTTTCAAAAAAGTCTTAAATTACTAATATTTATACTAATTAAGTAACTAAAAATTTCTTTCTGCTTACTGGGGGCTTCCTCTGGTTAGCGCGCAGCAGGCGGCAGCAAAAATGCAGGTCTCGTAGATTCCGTTTAGGAGATATAAGGCACCAAAGTTTGACTATTTATATGTCAATATCTCCTAAACTGGTCTTCTTAAAAATCGGGTCAAAGCTGTTTCTGTCTTCTTAGGCAGAGGCCTTAACGCCTCCAAAGTTTCAGCACTCTAGGTGCGGGGTTTCAGTGACCTCGTGTCATTTAGAGGTTAAGAAAATTTTCTTAAAAGTCAATTTGCG
>OX494457.1:9367060-9369560 GCA_950381575.1 Plusia festucae
TGCTAAAAGCAATGTGCCCCGTTTCTTCCAATTTTGCGGTGACGCAGTTGCAGCAGGTGGGAGCTGCGTTGGCGAGTTTCTCAGCGCAAGTGCTCCGCTGGTGAGGGCCCCCACAGTACCCGCACTTCTCTACGGTTTCAGTGCAGAGGCGTCTGCTGTGGCCGTACCCCAGACACATCGAGCATTGGACCAGCGGTGACTGGTCCTCCACCCGGATGAGCTGGAGGTCGACATACACCTCAGACGCCTCTACTAACCTGTTCCACAGGGAGGGTGATACTCTGGCGACGACGTGCGACATGAGGGCATTCCGTGCTTTTTTCCGGAATTTGATTTCCACCCGACCGTCATCAGCCGGGAGGTCGCGGAACAACCTCTTGTTTTGGATCCTCAGGAAGTCCACGATGTCCTCATCCTTATGGAAGGTGAGGACATCCCTGAGGATTACGAGGGGGTCCTGGTTCATCACCTCTTGGACTACGAGCTGCTGGTCTGCAGACTCGATCCTGGTCCGGACCCTGTTCCGCTCCTCCACATTTCTACAGCTGATGACGATCTTCTGGTCTTTCGCCTTCCGGATACGGTCAATCTGAATGCCCCCAGTCTTTGCGTCGATCGCCTTTCGCACCCTCCCCAATACCTCCTCCCCTGTCTCTATTTCATCCCTGGACGTGACCACCACTGAGTGCAGTGCGGTCGGCTCCGGGCGTCTTCGCCCCTTTGCCGCCACACTTGCATAAGTAGCCACCTCCAGGGACTCGCTCTTCTCTTGAAGGGCCGTTTTTAAAACCTCCGCTTTCTCGTTGCTCTCTTTCATCAGCTTACTATGTTCAGCCAATGAAGAGAGCAACTGAGAGACCTCTGCAGATCCCACCACCTGGGGAGCCCGTTCCTCCTCCTTTTGAGGGTTTTCCGTACGCTCCCCTGCGCCAGTCTCGCAAGACACCGGTGAAGGGGAGCCCACGGTCTTTCCTCCGTCTGCCTCCTTAATGATTGCGAACAATCTGTCGATGGCCTGGGTGACGGAAGCCTTAATGTCGGTTTTCAAATTTCGCGACATGCCTAGAGCTGTTTTGGCTTTCGTCACCCATGTCCTCGCCTCCTGCAGTCTGCTTCGCTGCATCAAGGCGGCAGCCGGTTTTTCCTCTGGGAAGAGGACTTTTCCCGCCTCCCTCTCCCCCATGTTCCTCCGGACTTTCGTCTGGGTCAAAAACGCGCTAGACTTCTGCGGTGATTTAGGGGGGGTGTTTGGCGGGTGAGCGTTGACATCATTTTTAACGGGGGTGTGGAACATATTGGAAGGAAAAAGGAATAACCCCCTAACCAAACCCAACGAATTGATATTAAATTTGTAAAAGTTGTAAACACAGTCTTATAATCTAGTTTTTGTATAAGTTGTAAAAAATGTAAAAGGTGTAAAGAATAAATTGTGTTAAAATTTTTATAGGTATTAAAATTGTATAAAATTGAATAAATAAGATAATAAATAATTAAAATGTCGAATTTGGTCGTAGGTTTAAATAATACAAGTACTTGTGTTAATATTTTAAAATAATCAAAAATTTTGTTTTGTCCGCTGTCTTAAAATGGCTACTAATTAATATTTTTATGTTTCAGGTACGCCGCGCAACCAATGCAAAACCAGAGAGGCCCCAGCTGCTCGATGGAAGATCAATTTAGCAGGTAAACACTTCTTGCTATGCAAGAAGTGTCCAAAACTGACCGACCGAGCTAAATTTTTGTGCACCTGAATGCAAGTGCCGGGTCCTAAAGGAAGTCCGACAACAAAGCGATGTTGGACTGTGTCAATCTATAAAGAGCAGTCTGTGACCTATCCAGCAACGCAAACCACACCTCTCTAGCCCTATCGGTTCCGGAGATATGGCCCGTCAAAGTTGGCAGGTACCAAAATCGGACGGGCAAAATCCCTCCGGAATCGATATGCCCAATGAGATTAGGGTGGGTGGGCGGGCGAAAACCTGTATTTTTTTCGCGTCTCCTGGTGTTCGGAGCACCACGTGAGTGGTATCGGCGGATCGGGCTCGACGCCTTCTATCCAACGACGGGAAAAACGAATGGTATCCGGGAAGAAATTTTCCGGGAAAACCGCGAAAAACAGTAACAATTTTCGAAAAAATTAATTATTTAAAAAATGTTGTATAGTCACACCCTATGTGTGCTATATCGTTGAGTAGGTCTTGAAGAGACCTTTAATTTGAATACAATATTGGCTAGTTTTGGAAAATGAATTTACTTAGAAATTGTTTTTAATGAATTTTAATAAGATTTTTAATGAAAAATTTGAAAATTATTGAAATTTAATAACCAAAAGGGGTGTCGTTAGAAAGATCTCGTCGAGATCTACGCGTCAACGCAAAAATCAAGAAAATCCACCAATAAACAGCAGAGTTATATCAAATTAAAAATATACACAATTAAAAATATCGATTTTCATGAAAATTATGAAAATGTTATGGTTTTTCCGCGTGTAAAAGCGCGG
>OX494457.1:9374560-9378560 GCA_950381575.1 Plusia festucae
TAGGTGTGTAGGTGAGGAGCAGTGTGAGCAAACTGTTTTGTCAGTTGTACAGTGTTTTTTGGTGTGCCCGAATTGAAGGCAAGAGTAACACTGCAAAAGAGGTATATACTCCTCTGCGTGTACCCGTTGGTGGTCGATGTTTAATTGACGATTTTTGATTATTGTTCTCCACAGACGTGGAGCGACTAGGAAGACAGCATTATATAATTTGTCGCTCTTATTGGCTCTTTTAAACCTGAACGTTAGGTCCCCTGGTTCAACCTCGACGCCAAAGTCGTTTTGGTTGACGATGACCTGCGTCAACTCTTCGCAAGGAGTGTCGGCCGACACGCCCTTGAGAATAATCATAGGCCTAAGCCTTCGGCACGGCTCCGCCGTTATGGCGCACTCAGCCAGCTTGATTTTCTCAAGAGCGACGTCGCGTTGTTCCTCGCTATCGAATTCGACCCTAATTTTATTATTAGATACGAACTTGACGTCCGCGGGAGAGAATTTCGTGTCTTTAAAAGACACCCCGGTTCTAAAAACTTGTAGCGTGTCGCGCGGCCCGGCAACCGCATTCCTGGGCGAGACGATAAGAGCCGGTTTAGTGCGAGGGGCAGGGGAGGGCGCGGGCGGCGGGGCGCTCGCCCGAGCAGCGCCGGCAACTGTGGCGTAGCTCGGTCGAGCCGAGGGGAGAGCGGGGCAAAGTGATTGAGACAATGTTGTTATCTCGGATTTGATTACCCCTTTCAAATCCGAGACAATACCCTCTTTAAGCTCGGTGAGGGACTGAGTGGATGGGGAAGTCGCGGCCTGAGGTTCGTTCCGAGTACCGGCGGTCTGCCTACTAATGACTCCTACCTCATTAAAAATCTCGATGATCTTGAGTTTACTGTCGCGACTTACACTCCTACCCGTGGTTAGGAGTTTACGAGCTTCGTCTAGTTTCGCGCTTAAGAACTTAAAGAAATCGAAGCGCGCAGGTTTGTCCGCGGGCAGTATGTCCACACCCAACATTGTAAGGTTCATACCTCCTTCATCGTCCGAGTCCAAATCACTGTGCGAGTCAAACATCGCACCCGCCTATTTTATTATAAAAGAAACTAAAATACAATCAATAGAAAAACAATCAATAAAAAATACAATCAATAAAATACAATTGAATAAAATAGGTAAAATAATAACAATAATAAAACACGTAAAACAAAATAAAAACCTATCTAAAACTTATAAAATAAAATACGCTAACTGTCCACCCAGAGGCCCCAAATCTATTTAGCGATAAGAGTGTTGCTCGCATATGTGTGGGGGAACTAGGTGTTACGTAATAACATAAGTAGGTAAGTCGGCACGCCCGGCGTCGCAAGAAGCCGCAGCGACGCGGGAGAATGACCCCTACTCCGTAAAGAATAGCGCTCAAAATCCCGGATCACGCGAAACCTCACGCAAAGACGAGAGCCCGGTACCTCAGGCTAGGCAAGGTAGCCTTCAACTGTTAACAGCCAGAGCCTAAATCTATTGGCAATTGAACAAATCTAAAATTTTAATGATATTATCAAAGTGAAGGGGGAGGGGAACGGACCCGCGGGGGGTGTTCCCGAGGGTCAAATCCAATAATTCTTCGTCACCTACGGTGACGAAGAATTCGCTGGACCCCTCGTATTTCCCGTAGGACTCACCGTTTACGAGATACCGGGTATGACGCAATAAATGTAAATAAAATATGGAAATTAACGGCTAATTTTGACAAATGAAAAGTTAAATATCTCGTAAACTACTGATTGTATTGAAATGAAACTTTACAGGAAATAGTTTTAGGCTACTAGCTCCCTAGATTAACAATCAAAAACGACGTGAGACAAACCCCTAATTAGCGTGTTAACGTAATAAAATTACGTAAACTGCGAAACAAACTTGTATTTGCGATTGGTTTGAATGCCGCGTGTCACTGAAACTACAATAACTAAGTGTCTATAGGCTGTAAAAATATGGTTGAGGTGTCAAAATGTAGGTCTTGAATTGGGCTATTGAAGACTGGTCACTGCACACTACCTTGCCACATGGCAAGTTGGTCAAACTGGGTCTTGAAGTTATGTTTACAAAAAATTTACCTGAATTGCTCGGTTTACGGTTAAATGGGTGAAGTTAGTGTCTTGATAGACGTCTAGGTCACCTGCAGGCACCCCCAGACTAAGCCGCACTCCTCAGGTTCCGGAGAAAACCTCGATGTATGAGGACAGTTTTTCCTCAATATCTTCGCGGATCCTGGGCCTAAGGAAGGCAGACTTGGTAGGCAGTTGGGGGGTTCCAAGGCGCGTCGATAGACACCAAAAACGTAGGGGGTGACCACTCAAAATTCCGAGCGCCAGCCAGAAAACTGTATTTTCGGCGGCGTCAGCGGGTTTTGAGGAGTTATAAGTCCAGAAGGCACGTCGTCACACACACAAACAACAATCAATCACTCGCGCGGCACAAAGACCTGTATTTTGGTACAAAATTGAGCGTTTTAGCGTAACTTTGCGATTTTTAACGATTTTAACACGGGAGCGAAGCGAAAAACGGTGTTCTCTCGAGCGCTCGAGTGCCGCGACTGGTTAGGTTAGGTTAGGTTAGGTTAGGTTAGGTTAGGTTAGGTTAGGTTAGGTTAGGTTAGGTTAGGTTAGGTTAGGTTAGGTTAGGTTAGGTTAGGTTAGGTTAGGTTAGGTTAGGTTAGGTTAGGTTAGGTTAGGTTAGGTTAGGTTAGGTTAGGTTAGGTTAGGTTAGGTTAGGTTAGGTTAGGTTAGGTTAGGTTAGGTTAGGTTAGGTTAGGTTAGGTTAGGTTAGGTTAGGTTAGGTTAGGTTAGGTTAGGTTAGGTTAGGTTAGGTTAGGTTAGGTTAGGTTAGGTTAGGTTAGGTTAGGTTAGGTTAGGTTAGGTTAGGTTAGGTTAGGTTAGGTTAGGTTAGGTTAGGTTAGGTTAGGTTAGGTTAGGTTAGGTTAGGTTAGGTTAGGTTAGGTTAGGTTAGGTTAGGTTAGGTTAGGTTAGGTTAGGTTAGGTTAGGTTAGGTTAGGTTAGGTTAGGTTAGGTTAGGTTAGGTTAGGTTAGGTTAGGTTAGGTTAGGTTAGGTTAGGTTAGGTTAGGTTAGGTTAGGTTAGGTTAGGTTAGGTTAGGTTAGGTTAGGTTAGGTTAGGTTAGGTTAGGTTAGGTTAGGTTAGGTTAGGTTAGGTTAGGTTAGGTTAGGTTAGGTTAGGTTAGGTTAGGTTAGGTTAGGTTAGGTTAGGTTAGGTTAGGTTAGGTTAGGTTAGGTTAGGTTAGGTTAGGTTAGGTTAGGTTAGGTTAGGTTAGGTTAGGTTAGGTTAGGTTAGGTTAGGTTAGGTTAGGTTAGGTTAGGTTAGGTTAGGTTAGGTTAGGTTAGGTTAGGTTAGGTTAGGTTAGGTTAGGTTAGGTTAGGTTAGGTTAGGTTAGGTTAGGTTAGGTTAGGTTAGGTTAGGTTAGGTTAGGTTAGGTTAGGTTAGGTTAGGTTAGGTTAGGTTAGGTTAGGTTAGGTTAGGTTAGGTTAGGTTAGGTTAGGTTAGGTTAGGTTAGGTTAGGTTAGGTTAGGTTAGGTTAGGTTAGGTTAGGTTAGGTTAGGTTAGGTTAGGTTAGGTTAGGTTAGGTTAGGTTAGGTTAGGTTAGGTTAGGTTAGGTTAGGTTAGGTTAGGTTAGGTTAGGTTAGGTTAGGTTAGGTTAGGTTAGGTTAGGTTAGGTTAGGTTAGGTTAGGTTAGGTTAGGTTAGGTTAGGTTAGGTTAGGTTAGGTTAGGTTAGGTTAGGTTAGGTTAGGTTAGGTTAGGTTAGGTTAGGTTAGGTTAGGTTAGGTTAGGTTAGGTTAGGTTAGGTTAGGTTAGGTTAGGTTAGGTTAGGTTAGGTTAGGTTAGGTTAGGTTAGGTTAGGTTAGGTTAGGTTAGGTTAGGTTAGGTTAGGTTAGGTTAGGTTAGGTTAGGTTAGGTTAGGTTAGGTTAGGTTAGGTTAGGTTAGGTTAGGTTAGGTTAGGTTAGGTTAG